>BLKR01002811.1:0-175000 GCA_011170035.1 Teleogryllus occipitalis
AGTGAACCAAGACGTTTACGCACAGAACAAAGCACCTGCGGTGCCGCGCATATGTTCGTCAGCCTTCCCACCAATTGACTGCATTTGACAGAGGCGGCATTTGGGACTTAATGAGGCTGGTTGGCCGAATAGTGCAATTACCAGGCATGTGGGCCATTCAGATGTTACAGTGGCCCGATGATCAATGGGTGCATGAGGGCGTGATGTCGTGCAGGCTCGAGCAAGAAACACCACCCGAAGGAGGACCGTTCTATCGTGCAAGCAGTGCGGAATTCCTTGACGTCAGCATCCGCAATCCATGAAAATTAGGATTCCTTCAAACGAAGTGACCAGACCAGAAAGTGGGATCATCATGAGAGAAAAGTAATAAATTTTGAGACGTTCAAACAATAAATTGTTTTTGACCGAAATAAAGTCATGTTTTATCTCGTATAAAGGACCACAATGTTCTTCCTGCGTTGGGATGTAATGTTCACCTTTGATATATTTTCTTTGGTAAAATTTACGACTATTTTTTCTTTGGTTTATTGATCCACATCATCGTCAAATAGTGAGATGATACTTCATAAGTCAAATACTATAAATGCAAGCTTAACTTATACAAAGCTGCCTTCAAGATGCTTTTATTGACCTTCTCGTAAGCCTTCATTGACTTTAAAAAGCACACATCTTGGTAAGGTGTTTTTACTGTCAAAAATGCATTGTATTCATGGCTTGACTTGGGATGTCGCGATGAACAGGCAGACTTCTAACAGTGCTACCTTATCCGCGCACTTAATTATCTACTGAGCACGAAACACTGACAATTTCAAAGAAATAAATAGCTCTCGCCATTCATTGTCCAGGATGTATGGATCAGAGTGGTCTAATTTTAAATTTCCTCTCTGTCTCTGACATAAAGTGTATTTATATAGCTCTACCAACTTTCGATAATCATCTCTATTTCTCTTGTCAGTTCAGGTTGGTGAAATACAAGAATATTGCCAATTTTGAAAACAGTCACGATATAAGCTTTGCTCTAAACTCTGTATTTTATCAGGATTGACACTTTTGCATTTATCAAGGAAGCTTTTGAAGAGTGGACTATCAGGGCTTCTAGTCGCTTGCCTGAATTTCAATTCGTACACACTTTTTAACACCAATTCATACACATGATGGCGACAAACAAAAATTAAAATTTCTCTTTTAAATTTTTGTCCCAGGAGCACGCAGCACCATTGATACGGCATATATTTGAAGTTGTAGTATCATGACAAAGAATTTGCACTTTATCTTCAAGATTCCAGAGTATAACTGGAATATCTCTCTCTCTTTGACACACATATATATACACAGACAAGAATTGCTGAACATGTCATTCCGACCCAGTGCGCGCGCAACTAATAGCCGGCGGCGCTAGCCGAATGCGTTTACTACGCTCCGTGATGTCACGAAGGTTAAGCGCATTCGAGACTCGCGAGTTCGTGGTTGGGTGACCGGCCAGGAACCCCCGGGATCCAACGCCGTCGAGCCGAAGGGATAAAAGGCACTGACTGACTGCGACGTGACGAGACATGACTAATATTAAATAGTAAAGCACGTTAATGGATGATTACTCCGAGAAGTGCAAAGCGCTCAACGCCCCTTAAGGGGCTTGGAGACGCGTTGCGTCAAGGTGTAGACGCAACAAATTAAAAAAAAAAAATCAATTCTAGGCGTTGATTTAGTATACACAATTTTTACTTTCTCCCGTTACTACGTACGTAGCAAAGAGGAAGTATTGTAAATCAGCGAATTATGGTAAGAAAAACTTGCGTTGTGAAGCTTTGTATCGAAATAGTGAGTAAATCTTGTTCCTACAGGTAGTAAATTGTTATCTAACAGGTTGTGTATTCATAGAAATAGTGTCAACGCATTACCTGCTACTCAGAAGCACTGCAAATATCAATACGGCGTTGCGAGACAATAATAATTTCCTGACATATCTTACGCTTTCGACAGAACATGGTATCAAATCTGAAACTATAAAATTAAAGAAATATACATTCCGCACTATCTTACTCAAATCATTTCCAGCTTCCTCGACCATAACCTTATGCTGTTACTGGTATTCCAGTATACCTACTGGTATTAGAATAATATATCGGTAATAGAATATGGCAATATCGTAAAGCTGACATAAATGGGCTGCAGCATTTTCTAAAACTGAAATATGCGGATTTCGAAAAGTTAGGAGGGGGATTGGAAAACATATGGCAGAAATTCAAAGAAATCGTTGAGGAAGCTCGGCAGTGTTTCGTTCCTTTCAAGTACATAAAAAAGAATTCAGATCCAGTGTATTATAACGCGGAAATTCGCAAATTGAAAAGAAAAATGAGAAAAGCGTATAATATTAGGCATCGCAGCGAGGCACATTTACGTAAATTCCAACAAATTATGAAAGAAGTAGAAAATAAAAAGAAAACTGCGCAAAAATCGTATCTTAAGTTAATTTTAGATGATAACGAAAATGCTTGGGCAAAGTTTTTTAACTTTGTACGCCACCGGCGAGGTAAGCAGGAGGACACACCTCCTATAAGATGGCAAAATGTAGATATCGTAGACGATGAAGAGAAAGCCAATGTATTCAATAATTAATTCTGTTCTGTATACAAACAAAAAGCTAACCAAATTATCATAGGGCACTATGACGTGGATCATATATTCAAAATTGATCAAACGGAAGTACGTTCACATTTGAAAAATATGAAAAACTGTAAGTCTTGCGGTCCGGATGGTATTACAACTGACATGTTAAAGATAGCAGGGGAAACAATAATACCATATTTGGTCAGACTTTTCAATATATCAATCAACAACGAAAGTGTACCGAATGATTGGAAATCTGCCTTAATAGTGCCAATTTTCAAAAATGGACCAAAATGTGAAGTGCAAAATTATAGGCCAGTTAGTCTTACGTCAGTAGTCTGTAAATTGCTTGAAAAATTATTATCTAATTCGATTAGAAATCATTTGGATCAATCAGAATGGTTATTTCATGGACAGCACGGCTTTAGAAATGGCTTTTCGTGTGAGAGTCAGATTATTTCCCTTACTCAAGACTTGTCGGAAGTAATTGATGTAGGGGGAAGAGTGGATGCAATAGTTATTGATTTTGCTAAAGCATTTGATGTGCCGCATGACATATTGATGCTGAAACTTATTGATGCTAAAATTGACAGGCGGGTAATAGCATGGATAAATGAATTTCTTCACGATAGAAATCAAAACGTCCGAATTGGACAGCACTTATCGGAAAAGGGTAACATTACTTCCGGGGTTCCTCAGGGCAGTGTCATAGGTCCACTGCTGTTTCTTATCTTTGTAAATGATTTATCGCGAAATATAACGTCAAAAATTCGACTCTTCGCCGACGACTGTATATTATATAGAGAAATTGCAGATCAGCACGATATGATTCAACTACAGGACGATTTAAATAAAATTAACGATTGGGCAATAGCTAATAAAATGACTATAAATGGAAAGAAAAGTAAATCGATCACATTTTGTAGGGCCAAAGCTTTTCATACACTATCTTATCAGCTAGGTAATGACGTAGTTCCGAGAGTCTCGAGCTGTAAATACCTTGGCATTCTCCTGGATTGTAAATTGGGGTGGGAGAAACAAACGAACTATGTAGTGGGTAAAGCTTGGAGGTCTTTGCATTTCGTCATGAGAAATCTTAAAAAATGTAATACGAAAGCAAAGGAAATCGCGTATACCTCGCTTGTCAGGCCGGTAATGGAATACGGAGCCAGTTGTTGGGATCCGTACAGAATAGGACTTAAAAAGAGCTTAGAGAGGATACAAAACAGAGCGGCAAAATATACATTTCGGAAGAACACACCTGCGCATTGGGAATCATTAGAACGCCGGAGGAAGAGGGCACGACTTTGCGCGCTGTATAAATCTTACGTTGGTTGCTCCGCATGGCAGGAAATTCGGGGAAGGCTAGACAAACCAGATTATTTAAATAGATTTGATCATAAATATAAAATTAGAACAAGAATACAAAGAACGGACGTAGGGAAATTCTCCTTCGTAAACAGAACTATAGTAGATTGGAACGATTTGCCTGCGACAGTTTTTGAGCCCTTTCCTTGCTCAGCGCGAGGGTTTAGAAAAAAAATATAGGAAATTAGTCAGTAGGGTGAAAACGTGAAGTGAAGTGAAGTGAAGTGAAGTGAAAGGTGCGATTATGCGTAGTCTACAGAAAAAGTATTGAACAACTAATATTTAGATAAAGTTATATGCAGTGAAGTGAAGTGAAGTGAAGTGAAGTGAAGTGATTTCATTTCTTCTGAATATGACTGAATAAGTTCTGATTGGTGTGTAGGTGAGGGTTCCTTCGTCTCTCTATGTATATATGCGTATATGTTTGTATGTATGTATATTTGTGTAATATGTAAGTTTATTCATGTATATGGTAGTGTGTATGCATTTTAATGTTTAGTATAGGAATGTAAATGCCATCTGCATATATAGGAAATGAGAGTCAATTTTTTTGTTTATATTTATTTTTTATATATTATTTTATTTGTTATTGTAATTTTGCATTCTGCCACCGGGCATCATTTGCCCAATTGTAGAATAAATTTCTATCTATCTATCTATTACCAGTAATACAAATAGTACGTATCAATAACCATCACTTTTATTCGAAATCAATCCAGCAGGACTACCTCATAACTTTCCGTTATTTTCAATACAAAATAGCTCAATTCAGAACGGTACTGCTAAAATTCATCAATTCCGTCCGTAAACACCATTCATTCTAATCTTCAGTTATACCTACAAGTACATAAAATGAGCTGCTGGTCAGCCAGAAACGTTAAAATCAATCTGCCAAAAAACAGCAGCCGCAATATTTTCTTAATTCCTTACACCCCTCTTCCCTTTAACACTGAACCAAGAGAATGAACAGTAGCACACAATAAACCCATTAAGTTTCTAAGATACCCATCTCAACTAGGAAAGTCTCATAAATAATGTTATATATGCAAAAATTAAACTAAACCAACATCAAACTAATAATCATAATCAACAGTACAGCTAAATTACCCGACTTTACAAAATCATCTTAAGATCACTACTTTTATTATCATGCACAGAATGGATCAGCGCTGCCAAATTGAATTCCAACAAACTTCAAATAGGCCAAAATCAGTTCTTCCTCGCCATCAAAAAATCTCAAATTCGTAGCTTGTTGTTCACCTAAATTCATAGCTTCATTGAATTTCAGTTAAAACCTTTGGCCAATCTCACATTACTTTTTTATTCACCCATTTCTCCGAAAATGTCCCAAACACACACAGTTTACTTCCCTAAAAGTGTTTTCACACGGGACACGTTTTTCAAACAATAAATGTTTAACACTCCTCGTGTAAACAGACACGGAGTAAGTTGCAGAACTCTTGTTGAAGTTCGGCGACATTGGAATTCATTGTTCATGTAAACTGATGTAGACACCCGACACACGACTGTACATCATGTCTGGAGTTCGGAATCGCAATTATATATTTTTTGAATACTAGCGTTATAATCAACCCTTTTCCATTAACAAAATCGTTCGTATGGCATAATCGTAATATGGCACAAATCATTACGTCATCGCTATTTCTGCACGAAATATGAATCACTGACATAATAGTCGCAACCATTAATAATTAGTTATGGAGCATAAAGAAGCCAGTGGTACAATGTAAATAGATTTAGTGTTCGTAGTAAAATGAAATATATTCTGAAAAAACTTGCACTTCGAAAATCTAATTTGTTAACTTATTATTCCTTTAAAATTATATGTTGCTTTTATTCGGTAATATTTAACAATAATAACAAAGAACATCTCATTAGTTTTTATGAATATGAATATTAGTAGTACAGTTGGATAAATTTGTCAAAGACACTCCAGAAGATATATTTAAATCCAAAGTGCTTGTTTTTCTTCAGTTTCTCTACTAACCAATATCTTGTTGCAATGTAAATCTTATTATTCACTAATTCTTCAATGTATGATTCAGCTATAGAACGATTTTCCTAAGGATGAGCCAAAGTGACAGTCACAGAACACTAAAGGACAGTTGACAGTTGACAAGGTGACAGTTCGCGAAAACAAGTGAACATCACATGTATTTCAGAGAAGTATCCCTCCGCCGCGACCGCTGTTCAGCCCCGTCATTAAGTGTTTGGTTATGGCTCCTGAGAAGACATCACTATCCAGAAGTGTAAGAGTTTCGCTGAATGTAAATAGAAAGCTCTCAATCACAGCTCGCCCCACAACAGCACAAAGGCCGGAACCACGTGCATCGGTACGCATCTCGCATTCAAGTCTCGGTTTTAAAATAAACATAATATTATCACATAAAATTCAATTTAATGTTTACAGATAAAAGAATTTTTACAGAAGAGCACATAACACTGCACTTCCTAATTTCAATTATTTCTCGTGGCGCACTATATTTTTCTCGGACGAGGACATCACAAAAGGAAGCGTCGAAGCCATTTACAAGTTAGCCAACTGCAAACGAACAAATGCAGGAAGGGATGGGGAATGCATTGGGCTCGATGGCACGACGACCACAGAACCTCCAGTTACGTTGCCAGCACTAGCTGTCACTTTGGCTCATCTTAGGAAAATCGCTCTATACCTTTGAAGATCGCCACCCTCCATGACAAGTACAGTAATATCACCGTTATTATCGGCGAGAAACTTTGCGGATGTCCTCTTACACGAATACACACATTTACACATTGCCTTTAATTTTGAATATGTGCACCATAATGTAGATGTTGTACACGCTGTGGACTTAATGTTTTAAAAAGCATGCATCATAACTACCGTCTTTATTCTAGCACGAGCATTGTAATAAGTTAATCACCCTACTCCGACAGAAAAGAACAACAGCCTCGCATACACAATTTGTGTCTTTTTCATCCATCCCGCATTCATTTTCTGCTTTTGCAGCTTCTTCCAGAATTTCCTTTGGCAAAGACTTCTGAATGTTTGAACTTTCAACCTAATTGCTATTTATAAACAAATTAGTGGCTTAGGTAGCACTCATGACACGAATCAGAGGTTACAACTTAACATCCAAATTGACTTCGCTTCTTTAAATCCTTACAATACTGTTATACAAAAGAGTAGCCTATGCAATTCGTTGGTATTACTTTTAAGCACTCATAAGAAAATATTACCGAACTCACTCCTAATGTCATTCGTTCGGTAATATTTTCTTCTTGCAAAAAAAGGACATCATTATAAACTAATTGCATAATATACTATTAGCGAGCATCTAGCAATTTCGAGAACTTTTGCCTGATGAGGCAGTCGCTCAGGCTCTGGAGCAAAGACTAGCTCGAAAAATTAATGTACGAGACAAACCCATACACATGTACGAGTATAACCCAATTTTGTGAGTTATTCACTGCAAGGAGTATAAAAATGCAGTGAAGAAGTGTCCTCAAAGTGTAGTAAAAGTTGTCCAGCAAATTTTCTGCAGTGTCACGAAAACTCCCCACTTGAGAACATAATTCTTCAATAAGAAAAGAAAAGAAAAGAAACAAAAATGTCTGCTCAAGGGTCAATGCAAACCTATGCATCGAAATGGATGTATTACGACTCGCTGAAAGTTTTAATAGAGTCCAGGAAACTCAGACCTGTAATAGAGATTATACCCGTAGAGGAACAATACTAGATCTAGAGATAACTAAAAAGTTCATTGTTAAATATTATAAAATATTATTATATATAATATATATGTATATAAACTAAATATAAATTGGAGGTGGTCATCCTTTCAGATGTGAGAACCAGGTTTGCCAGACTGGGCGGAATTCCGCTTTTTGCGCTAGAAAAAGAGTAGACAATGCGGAAGAAAAATTCAATTCACGGAATTCCGCCCAATGGGCGGAATTCATTATTCAGAACCGCGAATTGGGCTATGAACAAAATCAAAATGATAAAATAAACTTTATAATCATGCTTACATAATATCATGGTGGAAATATATTTCCACCATGCATAATATATTGAATTTCCGTCATAAAGATGATGAATTAAAGATTTGATAAAAGATAAGTTTTATCAAATATTATGGTTCTTTAAAATCAACACTTTTAAATGGGCAAAAATGTCACTTACAAACAAAAAGCTGATCGAGTTCCAAGGAGTCATAAAGTTTGTCATTATTGAGTTCGATAGGAAAATGATACTTGAGAATCTCAAGTATCATTTTCCTATCGAACACAATAATGATATAACTTATCTAGGTATGTAAATTAATAAAAATCGTTGCAGATTTATCGCATCTTGATATTAATTTTATAAAAATGTTTAATAATAAATTTAACTAAATGAAAAATAAATAAATAAATAAAATAACTTATTGGGTATTTTTATTTATTATTTACCGAAAACTCCGATTTGTATTGTTTGTATGAAAGATTCAAATATTTAAAACCATTGGGCGGGTTAAGTGCCATCTAACGGCGGATGCATGCCACAAGACTCTGGCAACCCTGGTGAGAACCCCTACAGCAACAAGAGCTTCGAAAGAGAGAAGTAGGAGAGGAGAAGATGCTTTGCTGTAAAAGTCGATAATATTTTCAGTAGCGCAATAAATGTAATACTATTTATTGCCAATGAAATAAGATATTTTCAATATTTTAAGTGTGCTTTTTTAAGAAGAAAGAGAGCTAAAAGAAGAGTCCAGATACCTATCTTTGAATTGCACGATGAGGAATGTTTATATTTACATATTTTCAAGTGGGTTTCAAGTGGTTATTTTCATTCATGTTGCACCCGCTTGTTACTGAATTATCTCTTCCATTTAGCAATTCAACGAACTTAACGCACTAGTAATGTGTTATTTGACTTAGCTTATTCGGATGGTTGGAGATCTTGTCACGAAAATGTCTTAATTGCGTAATTTTCGAAAAAGAATATGTTTCGTTTTTAGGTCGGTGCACTTACATTTACAGTTTTATTGTAATCGTATATTTTAAGAGATTCTGCTGATCGAACTACTCATTCTTTTACGTATTGTTGAATTCTAATTTGACTATTTGGCAACGTCCCTCTGCCCAACAAGGATGTTTTTAAACTCATTTTTCCCGAATGGTTCCGATTATTTTTATGGGATATTTTTGGGAAAGTGTTGCTATATTGATACCAAGTACATCTTGTATTTTAATTATACTTGTATTATATGTCTATAAATGTTCTAGTTAGGCCAGCGCTGCTTATCGCCGTAACCACGAACTACGTTACCGTCTCCATGAATCAGTGAAATTTGAATTGGTTTTATTTTAAATATTTAAGGTGGTTAGAGTAAGATGCGTGTTAAGTTTAACATGCCTTTTTATTGTATTAAACAAAAGAGTTTGTTCTATGTTCTGGTTGAGTTTGAATAGATTAAATGGTCTAGTTTTCGTGTAATGAGACTGTAAAGTTGGTCGTCCAAAATGGGTTATGGTGAACTGATAGATCCAACCTGAAATTTGAAAATTGTAAGAAAACTAACTGGTGAAAATGTTTTTAAAAACTGTTTCTTATGTATATCATCTCGAAGAATCAATATGCCTAATTTGAAGGATATCTATTGTTTCAAATGGGAGAATTTTGTAAAATTATACTCCTAAATTAGTCCAAAGGGAAACATTCCCGCGCCTTCTAAAGAGGCGGGAGGGTAACGCGCAGCTCGGCAACACCGCGCGCGTAGCGCGCTTTACTCAAATTGTCAAGTCTTCGGCGAAAGATCTTACATTCCTCTGGTTCTTCTGGCAGCAATTAAAAGATTCTCATTCCCGGAAAGCATTACCTTTGATATTAACCAGATATTCAGAATAGGCTGAAATTTGGTGGATATAATTTGTGCAATCTAAATGAAAAACCTAGTTCAGTTAATATTCCAAATGAGTCACTTTGATGCAAATGAATCACTATGAGCAAATGAGTGATCTTCAGAGTGCATACATTTTTACTTTCTCGAATATGCGGAATATACGTAGAATAGAAAGTTATATAATGCCGCGGAAAATCAGTTTCGAGATTTCAACGTAAATATATGTTTTGGGGTCCCCTCATACCGAAAAAGTGTTTTTTTAAAAAAAGCGTCTCTCTGTGAACACTACTAACGTCTACATCCTGCGTATAATATTTTCCAAATTGAAAGAACCCCTGTCAATCTAACTCTAGTTGAAGTTTTGAAATTTTGGCAAACAGTCTTCAAAATTTGGGGGTATTTTACATAAAACCCCCCGGACATTTTCAAAATTTTTTCAGAAACGGCACCAAATATTTTCTGTCAATTTTGTTGTAAGAATAGTGTAAAATACACTTTAAAAAAGTATGGATATGCCCGATTTTTGCGGTTAACTCTGAATTTTCGAAAATTGCAAAATTTTGAAATTTTTTTGCCATCTTCCTACAACTATAAATTTGAAGACGGAATTTTCCCTTCAAATGAAATTTGTTGTCCATGATTAATTAATCACTGAGGTCAAGTACATTTTTTTGAAAATTTTAGTAGTTTTCGTGCAATAGTGCCCGCAATATTTGCAATTTTAAACACTAACAAATACAAGATTTTCTCAAAAATGGCTCAGGATGAAAATCCCGCTCGAAAACAGGATGGACGAGCCAAACAACCTCAAGCCTTATCAGTTGGCAACATAGCTTGCGGTAGAAAGAGAGAGTCTTACGTAGAATTGTACTGAATAGAAAGAGAGGACAATTCTCTGAGAGGCTCCGCACGGCAATCAAATGTTTGGATGCACAATAGATGTGAATAATGGAACATTCTTCTTTAACGTAATTCCTACTCAGCCCTTTTGTTTTTCAAGTTTCGTAGCTGAATTAGGATTGACGTCAATTTAATCTATTAGCAAGAATACAAGTAAATCAGTATCATTTAAATTCCTCGAAATATGCCATAGATAATTTTCTGGATTCAGCCAAAGCCCTTGTTTATCTGGTATCACATTACATGCACATAATAGTAAATACCTTCTTGTAGGTAAAAGCTTGTAACTTTGATGAATAACATGGCAAGGTGCAGAATGAGAAAATATCATGAAGGAAAACAATATTACGTCACCAGAGTATCTTCCATTGTTTGATCTTGTTTGATTGGATTGCGGAATTTTGCATCGCATTTAAACGCCATTTAGATGAGACAATAAAAATTGCAACATTTGCAAATTCATAAACAATTTCCAACTTTTGCAAATCTAAAAGGGACAGACTCTTCCTATGTCCTAGAGTCGAAGATAGCGAATTAACAATTTTGCAACAATTTATAATTTTATAAACAAATTCGAAATATGCGTTAGAACGGCCGGGAAGGGTCCGCAAATTGTGCCTGAAATGAACATCTCAAAATAGTAGTTTGACAGGAGTTACAAATCGATTGCTAAAAGTTATAACAACTGTTGCTAAAATGCTACATTTTTACTTGTGTATTGACAGTAATTCTGGACGGAAAACCACGCTCAGAAATATTTTGTCGTCGTGGCGTAGGCGCAGGCAAAATCTCTCCTTCCGTAGGGTAATATGACGATATTTCCGCCTCGTACTTAAACGAACTAGCCCCCTCCCCCTGAGGCAGTGTCCTTTCTACCCCTTGAGATGTTGCACCAGTCAGAAACAACTGTGATTCTACCTGCTAGCGATTGGTCAACACGTACCTCCCCCTGGCCATGGGATGTCCGAGTTTGTTGGCGCGGTTGGGAAGATAGAAAAAACACAAACTTTTGTCTAGATGTATTTGGGACTCAGTTCCAATCCCCGAAAAGGGGAGATCCGGGGAAAATATTTTGAAAATCAAGGGCAAAATAATGCAATTTTAGGCATTTTCTTTGTCTAGAGCTTGGAATTTTCTAGAGTTTAACTCTAGAATGTTAATGTTAAATTCCAGTTACTTATTGATAATAATTAAAATTTACTCACACGTAAGTTTACATGAACGTGAGTGGTTATTATGCTATGAAATAGATGTTAGAGTTTAAAAAAAAGCATAATTCATTCAAATACCAACTTTATTTTCACACTTTACATTATTATTAAAAAACATACTAAAAACAGTTTTTTGACAAAAGTGAATAAAAATCAATCAACAATGGCTACAAAAATCTCATCGTTTTTATGTACACTATTTTTGAGATCGGGTAGCAGCAATCAGCTTGTTGTCGTTTTTGTATTATACTTAAAATTCCAGGTCATTTCCAAATTCAATGAAACTATAAGTTCATCCTTGATCAAATCATCTGAACAACGATTCCTCGTCTTGGTCCATTTCATCCCCATTTGAGAAAATACTCTCTCTACGATTGCGATTGATGCTGGAATACTCAAAGCACACGAGATGACTATTCGTAGATCTAATAATGCGTCTTGTTTTTGGCATGTCATAGGCATAAACTCTTGCAATTCCTCTCTTCTTAGCGATGATGCTTGAAAATGACTGTAAATTTTCAGAGCAACGTCTTCAACATCCAATTTCAGTTTACAAAAGGCACATTTGAATGCATTGTTAAGTACGTGTGCTAAACATCCTGCTTTCGAAAGATTATGCCTTTTATTCTTTAAGAAAGTGTAAGCTGACCTGTGTGTACTACCAAAATTTGCACTTATATTGTATGCTGTAAATGAAACTACATTGCTCATTTCAAGCTCAAAACGTTGTAAAGTTTCAAGAATATTATTACTTACAGCATCTGAAGTTTCAGCTGAACAATGAAAAAATCTAGAAGTTTATTTTGGCATTCATTTTCCAACGCAAAATACTGGATACATCCTTCTATTGTCTTTGTTTGAAGTATCTGTCGAGACACTAAAGAGGAATGGGTCGTTTCGATTCGGTTTCAAAGAATCCAAAACATTCTTATCCACAAGGGGTGCTAATATGTTTTTGACAATCGCTTCAGATTTGGTCCTTCCGCAACTAATCTTTTTAGCTATTTGTGAGTCTGGTATTATTTGTTGTAACAATTTGTTACCAGTCATAAAACATGAAAATTTGCAATATCACTAACACTTATACATCCAATATGTAAACGAAACATTAGTGACCAATATCATCGTAAATTGACATTAACATCTGAATCCCTCGATGTCTTAACATATCAATTACTACATTCGCACTATACAAGTAAGTATCTAAATCACCTATGTAAGAAAAGTATTCGAATTTCCTGTTGAATGATGTCGATTTAGTCAAGATCGCTGTACAGTTGTACGCTCCTGGCGTATTTACGACTTGTGACGATTCGAATCTTCGAAAACTGTGTTTATCTGATGCATATCCGTGGTTATGTTAAAGGGAGAACCCGATATCAAGCCACGAAACGAACCGAAGTTGTCAAGGCATATACAGCTACCGGCTAACGAACTTGAAACTTCTTATTAGAAATTACGATACAACAGATTATTTAGCGAATGAAAAAGTTAAGAAAATTATTTATCAATAACAGATGCAAGCGTATTCTTCCAGCCAGTTTCAACAAACTCTTTCCAGCGCGCACGCGAGAGACACAATATAAGCGGGACCCGTTTGGCAAATTTAACTGAGATGCAAGAAGTGATTTATTATTATTATTATTATTATTATTATTATTATTATTATTATTATTATTATTATTATTATTATTATTATTATTATTATTATTATTATTATTATTATTTTCCCACAGTTTTCTGGTACATGTTTGAGGAGTCATACAGATATTTCTATCAAAGCATGATTTCCCTAGTACATCACTTTTAACAAAAATATATATTATAATAACTTTAACAAATAATAATAAACGTTAATAATAAATAAATATAAATAATATAAATAATATAATAAATATAAATAATAATAAACTTTAACAAATAATAACTTTTAACAAAAATATATTATTATTATTATTATTATTATTATTATTATTATTATTATTATTATTATTATCTGTATATTGACGTCGTGGCGCTGGGAGTGTTTGCTCCAAAAGAGGGCGCTGTCCCCCGAATCGCCGAGGTGCGGCGGCTGGGGCGCCGATGCCCGGTCGCGTGCTGCTCCCGCAATCGCGGCCGCCTCGGGTTGTCCCCCGGGGACATAATAAATGGCGGCGCCGCGGTGCCAGCCCCGGCGGTGAGCATGCGCAGCGCGACACTGACAGATGAAGACGGATCAGCGCGCGCCGCGCGCCGCAATCCCACGGAAAAGGAACGCAGCCCGGATCTTTCGGATCCCTCCTCCGCCCCGCCCCATTTAGCCGGCGGTACCCGTGTTTTTGCAGCGGCGCTCACCGGAAAAGTCCTCGGCCTCCCCGGGGCCGGGTTTTCGACACGAGCTTTTTCCGTGGTTTGTCCGATCAATACCAGGCGAATGCCGGAGCAATACCCTACCAAACGGGCCACGGAACGCGCGCGATCTGTCCTTCTTCTTCCTTGTCCTATCCTCTCCCCTTACACTAACGTACACTACACTACACCACCACATATTCCGGGAGACCGGTCGGGAGCTTAGAGCTTGTCCCGTCTGGGGCGGTGCCTCGCTGGTGGGAGAGTCCTGGTGAGGGGGAAACCCCACTAGCCGACGGTAGGTCGGCGCCGGATCTCGCCATCCAGCGGGGGAAGATCACCGCCGTCTCCCGAGAAAAACCATGCACTACACTAACGGGACTAATGACCAAAGCAGTTGACGCGCTCGGAAACACGAAAAAATGAATCAATCAATCGACACTAGCTAGATAGCCAAGTGTGTAGGGGAATTCGAGAGTCCGGCTGCTCTGATCGGTAGTTTCACGTCGTTTCTCCGATCAATACCAGGCGAATGCAGGAACGGTTCTTCGCTAACGGGCCACGTGAGAGATTTCCTTCCGTAGTGTTTTCGTTCTCTTCTCCCTTGACGTAAACATACACACACACACGTACATTAGGATGGCACAAAATACGTTTACGATGGCACAAACGTTTTTGTTAATAACGTCGCTCCCCAGGGGATTTTTCCGTTCGTTTTAGAGAAAATAGGAAATACACAAAGTTTTAGCCCTCTAGCTCACCAGAAAAGTTTTCCGGCAACGCCCTAACAGTTGAAACTAGTACTGCAGCAGCACTTACTTTCGGTTACCTAATATTAAAAATTTACTGTATTATATTTTCGTATGTATAACAGTAACGTTTAAACGAAATAATTATTTTTAACATTATAAATTCAACTAGTACTATTACAGAACGGAACAGACATTCTCGCACAAATTAGTTTTCTAATAGTTTTTTACTAGCTTTGAGGTATTACTGCTACCTATCGGTCTCTAAAAGATTTTAACATATTTTCTCACATGTTCCCCTAATAGTACAAAATAATACTGAAATATTACTTTAATAGTATTTTAGAACAGTAAAACAGTCCTTTTTGCAAATTTTAATAGAACAATTTGGAGTCGATTTCTAAACCATGACCGACTAAGATGTCTCAGTCAGCACCTCTGACCGGAAGATCCTAGGGTTTCAGTCCTAACGGTGTCCGGATTTTCGACTCTAGTTAGAAAGCTAGGTCGAAGTCAGCCACTGTCTGCAGGGGAATTGCAGTGATTGGCAGCCTTCTCTGGTCAGTAGTTTTCAATAGTTTCTCCTATCAACATCAGGTGAATGTCGAAGCAGTACCCTAACAAACAGGTCACGTTCCACCCGCGATCATTCCTTTGTTAAGCCTTAACAGTTAATTACACAAACAGACATATTTACTACATCACCAGACATGCCGGAGAACCAGGCAGGAGCTTAAATCTTTTCCTGGCTGCGGCAGTGTCCCATTGGTGGGAGATACCTGGATCGGGAAAACAGCACGTAGGGGTGTAGGTCGGCTCCGGGTTTTAGCACCCAGCGTGTAAAGTACACTGCCACCTCCTGTGATAAAACATACACTACTCTTACGGAAATAATGGCCATTGCAGTTGAAGTGCCCAGAAACACAAAATAAGTAATCCATGAAAATATGAGTAGTTTTGCGTAATTTTTGCTTGAAATGGAAGCAATAAAAATATTAAAATGACTCCGCTTTTTTCTTCCTTTTTACCCTCGAATATTGCAAAGTTTTGTTGTAAAAATTGTGCATTTTCCATTTTCACAGAACTATCAGTTTCAAAAATTTTAAAAAATATTAAAAATCATGCGAGAAAACATGCGGTGTTGTAGCACCACGAGATCCTTAAATCAAATATAGTGGGTTGTAAACGTTATATTACTTGCACTTATTAACTGATGTATTAAAAACACTTAATTTCATTAATATCCTGAAATATTAGCAAGGCTTTGCTGCCGTCATTTGCTCCTTATTCCGCAGTGCGAGTTGCTAGGGAACTAGTAGTGTTACAACAGCACGAACGTTTTTGTATTGTTTGTAATTATTGCAATTTTCGAAAATTGAAAGGTCTAATTATTTAGAACAAATTTTATCAACGAAAAAATCTGTCATCAGTATTGAACATTGCCAAACTTTTGAATTAAAAAAAGAAGATGGTTCGCCAAAAAATTGGACGTGCGTTCTTTGCTTTAATAAAGAAAGAAATTCAGAGCATTTTTGAGAAATTAATTGTTAAAAATAAATTAAATTTCACACAATATTTCGTGAAAATACTAATTTTACCTCACTGCAACATTTCGCTCGGCATGATCTACTTGTGAACTTTGCCGAAATGCGTGCATTGGGCAAGCAAAATAAATTTCATATCATCTGTCATGTCCTCTCTCATATCTCCCAGAGATTTTAGTTTTCTTTCATCTTCCGGACCTCCTTTGTATCCATACCATTTATCCTCACCCTGAATACTTCACCATGTTCTGAAGTGAGCAGTGCAACGCAGTGATTCAACTGTGAAATAGAAAACTTCTCAGTCTAAAAAGTAGACAAACGGCCCACGTTGGCCCAAGGCAGCGAACTGTGTTTATTTTAGTTCAGCGAGGTTACCAACTTCGCCCGGTCATGGATTCGTATGTATATTTTTGTGCATTTTCCTGTCCGTCAATTGCGTCCTCGACCCTCGTCCATTGGCGATTCGAGCTTTATTTGTGCGTCCGTCAACCGCGCGTTTGGCCGAGCGACGCCATCGCCTCAACTCCTCTTCCGAAGCCGCCAGCCCACCCCACCCCCGCCCCCACCCGCTCCGCCCCTGTCCAATTTCCGGTAGACCCGGAGAAAACTTCGCATGAAGCCATCAAAACTTTCTCCGCGAGGCGCTGGCGCCCCGGCGAGGGCCTCGTGTGTGTGTGTGTGTGTGTGTGTGTGCGCGCGCGCGTCCCCCGGGTGGACGGCGAAGGCAACCGGGCACAGAGCTTAGGTGGCTCAAGTCGCCAGTTGGTGGCGCTGCACTACGCCAAATTCAGCCACTGGCTGGAGGAGAGAGAATTCTGCCGTTAATCCGATCTACACCTGGCGAATGCCGGGCCAGTTCTTTAACAAACGGGCCACGGATTGCGCGTAATCTTTCTTTCCTCTTCCTTGTCCTATTTTCACCCCTTACTTACACACTCACATGAACTACACTATCACGTTTGTTGGGAGACCAGTCGCGAGTTTAGAGATTTTCCTGGCTGGGGCGGTACCCATCTGGTGAAAGATACCTGGTTAGGGAAAACTTTATCCTGGTATACGTGGTTGGGGAAAATATTTGGACGTTACCGGACTACGTTTTGTTTAAAAGACGTTTAAATTAGTAGAGGCTATATGAAAAAACTTTCACCTGCACAGGTTTTTTTAATTTATGGAAGAAGTTATACGGTGAAAGTAGCCTTTTTTAAATTCAATACGTAGTAAGTTGTTTGAGGAATCACACGGTATCAAATGTAACATACCTTCCCTGCCATCAGAGGAGTAATTGATGATAATCTGCTGCGAAATTCATCGCAGCTGGAAGAACAGCCCTAGGTGTTATGCTCTACAAATCCTGCTATTGTCAGCACTGTGTCTATTGTGGCCCGAGTGAAAGTCGCGCTAACTTAAAATTTTGTACACAAACAAATTGATGATAGTTAAATTTCGTTGTAAACAATGTAGACTAATATTCGTCGCAGAAAGAAAGAAAGAAATATATGGGAGCCTAAGTCAACCTAAACTATATTAGGTACTGCCAACAACAGAAAATGAAAACACAAGCGAGAGACTAAATTTAAATGTAAACAATGTTTTTTAGAGGAATTATTCAATTCTTTTACCTATTTACAATTAATTATTTACACTAGCTTACCCTCATCTTTAAATTTCCACATTAAGAGGAAAAGTTGTTAACAAAACATGTTTATTTGCTTAAGAAATATATATAAATGCAACTTTAAAAGTTCTTGCAGAATATCAAATAAAAAGAAAAAAGTAAACAAATTCAATTCATAATTGAAACAAATTTTCAATAAATGTTTATTCACTACTATAGACAGACGTCTTGGACCAATTCACAACTTTTCCTTAAAAACATTTGAAGTATTCATACAATATTCTTTGTCAGTTTGAATTTCGCTTTCATTGATAGTCACAAAAATATTATAAAACCTTTTTACTCTTGAGAAAGCTACGTAAAGTTGTCCATGCGAAAATACAGGATCGGGTAAATACAACCCTACTCTTTGCACTATTACTGAACTTTATTACCGAAGTACACCCATGCAAATCATTCACTTAGAATATCAAGTAATGAGTTTAATTTCACATAGTTGCAGATTCTGCACAAGTTTGAACAGGTGGTGTAGTATTGAGAAGCGCCGAACCAGAAAAAAATGAAATGAATGTCCAGGACGAAATGAAATAGAATGTCGTCCTGTAAATTGCGGTGTGATGAACGTTTCTCTGAGACACAACGCCTCTAAGTGGCAGGTTTAAAGGCCCTAGAACGCTTCGTTCAGGAGTTATTTAACTATATATATTCTACGAATGCTACCAGTGTTGCGGGTTGCGTTTAGCATGAATATTTAGTTGAATTTTTTCAACAAAAATTTCATTCATATTTTTAAAGTCAAAATGCAATTTGTGGTGTCTCAGTGAAATTTCGTTCTTTAGAAATTTCATTTATAAACACTGGTTGCGTGTGAGAGTCGCTACACGCATTTATACTGCTGAAATGAAATAGGAGACGATGATACGTTTAAAGACAGCTATTGTTAAATTCGTAGATGTAATAAATAATTGAGTATTTGACTAGTGACTGGCACGAATATCCCTATACAGAATTTCAGTAAATTCCAAATGTGAGGATGTGCGGTTCCGTCACACGGCTAGTCCACTTCCCGTGCACCAATCGAGATTTACGAGGTGTCATTCAACGGGTCTCGGTCTCCTAATGGGGAACTGATAATTTGCTTTCGGGTCCAGACAGAATATCCAAAGAAATTTCAAAAAACTTTTTTGTTTGCGTGTTTTGGTGGTGCGATCTTGGTGAGTAAGCCGAGAATTAAACCAATAAGCCGACAATTAAACAGCTAAATAGATCTATGTAGTTGGCAATGATTAAACTCCAGTATCCAAAGACATTTTACGCTCTATAAGTCATTATTTTTTTCATGACATAGGCAACACTGATGTTGACATGTTTAACTGAACAAGTGAAGTTAATTTGGACAAAAGAATCGCGCGGCATGTTTCATTTTAATTTTTATCCGATTATCCGCATCCTATTGCCATATTTTAAAAAGTAAATGTCCAAAAACCTACGTACCCTTGGAACTTATTAAATTTGAAGAATTTAAACTGAATTCGGAGAAAGTAAAAGTGTGATTATGTGTGTAAAATGTGACTTTTTGACACTTTTTTGTGCCAACTAAAAATTATAATTTAAAAAAAATTCAAAATTTAGCAATATTGTAATACATGTTCGTTTTCAAAACAATGTATTGAATATGAAAAACAAAAATATACTATTTGACAGCAACTCCCCTTCACGTATCTTATCTGAATTGAAATATTTTTCGCGAGCCAATGTAATAGTATTTCTATTACGTTTTTATGCATCTTCTTTCATCTAAAGCGAAGAGTTAAATCATCTCTGCAAACTACATACCGTACAATTTTTATTTTAAAAATATGTGTTGCGCGGCGAGTGTCCGCAAGATGTCGCCAACGCCGGGGTGGTGCGAGGGCCGTGTGGGGCCGGTGGGTTGGGGTTGATCGGTCTGGGAGAAGAGGGATCTCGCCGCTGCCTTTACAGCCGGAGGCGGGCGGCCGTGGACCCTCACGGCGGCGGCGTCTGACGCCCAGCGGGAGCGTCCCCTGCGGCCAACTGCCCGCGATCCACAGTGCCCCTCCACGAAACCTGCCACGTGGAAACGCCAAGCGATGCGAATGTGGTCAACGGCAGAGCTAATAAGAAGAGAAGGAGCGGTGCCGCTTTCGAGCTTGTCGGCTTGAGATGATGGCTGCCTTCTAGGCATTCTTGTAGACAGCCTATCGTGACATCTCTATCTCTCGTCAGGCACAATTCTCTTGAAACTTACAATCAATTATGTGTAGTCAATTTCTATTTTCACGATTCCTTCGAACTTAATGTTACCCTAAACCTAAGTTGACGCTTCGCTACGCATTCCCCAAGCCATTCAGGAGGCTACGGTTTTCGATATTTACGTAATACAATGATGAATCTCTGTATCGCATAAATGCTAACACATTCGTATGCCGAACTTCGTATTGTGAACACATTAGTCGCCTCGCATTCTTTGCCCAGCGCATGGTGGTTAATGTAAAAATGCGTCGAAGTAAGAAATACTTATTCATTGATACAACATTGTCCCCACTGTCTGGCTAATGTTCGATTTAATCGACTACAACTTACATTAGCCATTTTCGTATTATACCTACCTCGTCGATGACTTTCCCAAATAATGAAAGGTGTCTACTTTAGATGAGTTTTATTGTAGGAGTCTTAATTGTAAAGGTTCCAAATTAGTGGTGCTACTGCTGCACATAATTCCTCGTATTATGTCTAACTGCTACGTAATTTTATCATATTTCAACACTTCAGCCATGCAATGAAAAAGTCTTAAGGAAACAAAATACAACTTTTTGGTAATAAAAATCATCTTTTTTATTTTTGAACATTTAAAAATAAATCAAAACAAAATATGGCAATCTTGAAAAACATCATGTTTTTTTAAAAAAATTAAAATTAAAAAAAATGGCGGCTGTGCCATTGAACTCCGTGTATTCTGCTGGACACTCACAAGACGGCCGATGTAAGCGGAGTGTTTTCCTCCGAGGGGGAGCGGGCGAGGCCCAGTGGCTGTGTGGGATGCACTGTGCGGCCGAGGCGCCCGGGCGGGGGAGGGGGAGGGGGGGGGGGAGGAAACGCAGGGTCGTAAATCGCGCCGCGCCTTCTGGAGGCGATGGGTCGCGCGCCCCCGCTGTGATATGAGGCGCCGCCCGACATATGGAGCCGGCCCCGCCCCCGCCCCCGATCGTAAGCCTTTGGCCCCCACCGGAACTGCGGGGGCGGCGGTTGTTACAAAAATAACCGGTTTTAACCCCCCGACCGACCGCTCATGTCGCAAGCGGTCCAGCATGCGTCCGTATTTCCCTCTCATGAATTTAAACAGAAGTTCATGCAGCTGAACACGAGAGTGTTCATGTGTCACTCATCGAACGGCACCAAGATTTCTGCAAACGCTTTTTCCACGAAAGTTTTGTGAGTGCCGCGCTGAACGCTGTAATCCAAGACAAACGCTTCTAGGTCACCGCGAACATTACAACCATACGTCCTTCCAATGAGACAATTTCTACGCAAATTATTTCTTAACAAAATGGTTATTGGAATAATGGGAATACTAAAGAAAGACATTATTCTGTGAACGTAAACCAAAAATCGCGAGTTAGAAATCGAGGATTACTACATAACTATTTTCAAAGGGAATTAGTAGAGCTACAAAAACCGTATGATCTCACAGTATTGCTAACTTTTGCAATTTCGAATATTCTTTACACTAAACTAGTAAAAAATTTAAAGAAAAAATTTGGAGTAATATAATACTGTATGTACACAACATAAGTAGTATGGGACAACGTAAAAATAAGAATTAAAAAAATCAGTCGATACATATAAAACAGTTTCTGGCAACACTTATACGTTCTCCTTACTGCTTACCCGGTACATTACTTTCTCGTTAGTGCTTACGCAGTATAGAGAAAGTATTGTAATGTAGCCGAGAAAATAATCGGAAATTTTTGTAGGAAAACACTTATGGCCGAGCCCTGGTAACGAGAAAGTGAATAAATTCTGTTCCTTTATATAGTAAATAACTTTCTCTAACAAATAGTATTATAAGAACTTTAAAGAATGTTTTTAAAAATTTCAAAGTCTCAACTAGAGCCAGATGGACACGGGTTCCTTCAATTTGGAAAATATCGTACATGAAAATACGTATAATATATAATATTTAAATATAGAAGTATAGCTATAGATAACGAACCCAAAGCTACAAATTGTTCAAAAGTCTTGTAATTCTTAATTAACCGATGACGTTTCTTATCCCATTGACGCAGAAACCACACGATCAACTAAAGTATTATTGATAACGATGAGAAAGATACCCCCTCAATTCAACCTAAATATCCCCAAAATGATAAAATGAATATAAAATCTAGCCTTATTCTAGTTCCTGTGCCTGCGACTCCCCTTCGGTCAACATTCCTGTAATGTAATCGACCTCAAAATATTTTAACAAAAAATTACAAATAATGTGTTTTATATTGCTAAACACAGCATTAGTTTGTAAGTGCATTAAATTTTCGTTCGATTCTTTATCAATTTATTGTGGGGTTGCCCCCTCCATCAGATGCCGGAACGGCGTTATTGTGCGTCTGCACAAGGTATTCAGCACGAAGATGACCTATTCGCCAAATAGTTATCGTTGGGCAGTGGACAGAATCGAATGTACGTTTGAGTCCACGCGTACTTGTGAAGGAGCGGCTCGTGCGCAGCGCATTTGGGCTGCGTGTGGGGGCGGGGCGGCAGCTTTGAGACGCGCCGCGTGGGTGGCCGAACGGTGGCTGTCTCCGCTGGCAAAGGGCCGGCGACGCGAGGCGAGGCGCGTGCGGTCTGGGGCTCCCGCCCTCAAAGGGCGACCGCCTCGCGTTTCAACGCCCTTCCCCTGCCCTCGCGACCGCCGAGTGGACCGCGCCCCCCCCCCCACCCGCCGCACACGTGCCTCGGCCGCGCACAGGGCCAAGCGGCGATTCATTCATCCCACGGCGGAAGACGAAAGTTCACGGAATATTGATGAGTAAAAGTGCAGGCGAATTATCCCCCAAAATGTAATACACTAAGGAGAGATGACGGATTTTTACAATTTATAAGACCGGGACATACACTAGTAGCTCAGTGCATCAACTGATGTCACTGCAGCGCCTCTGACCGGGAGGTCCTAGGTTACACTCCCCACGGCAGCAGGATTTTCGACACTAGCTTTTCAGCTAGGTAGAATTCCGTCGCTGTCTGGAGGAGAATTCTAGCGGCCGGCTGCTCTGATCGGTAGTTTTCCGTATTTTTTCTGATCAACACCAGACGAATGCCGGAGCAGTGCCTTAATAAACGGACCGCGCGCGATCTTTCCTTCCTCTTCCTTGTCCTCTCCTCTTCCCTTACACACACACTTATACTAACATACACTACACTACCACATATTCCAGGAGATCGGTCGGGAGCTTAGAGCTTGTCCCGGCTGGGACGGTGCCTTGCTGGTGCAAGAGTCCTGGGTAGGGGGAAACCCCACTACCCGACACTAGGTCGGCGCCGGATCTCGCCATCCAGCTGGGGAAGATCACCGCCATCTCCCGGCAAAAAGGATGCACTACACTAACGGGACTAATGACCAAAGCAGTTGACGCGCCCGGAAACATGAAAAAACAATCAATCAATACAATTTATAAGAAACCATCGACAAAAATTCCTCTGATGTGCTACTGCTTGGTACAGCGAAGCGGTCCCTGCAAAGCAAATTACTTCTCGGGCCTCCAGCCAATAGATTTAAGACGAAAAAAGCTGAATATCGCATATTATGACAAAAAAGCAATCATGTACTGCAATGCACATTATATTTGCGCAAAGCTGGCAAATGATTCGTCTCACGCTCTTAAAGATGTTTGCGTTCCAAAGAGTCGCACGTTTTCGGGGATGAGGTGAGTTCTGTGAGAAGACGAGTTTTGAGACGGTGGAGGAAAAATGAGAAAATCAAGGGGAGAATTGGTGGGGAGAGGTTGGCGTAGACGGGGATTCAATTAAGTTTCTTAAGCTATATTTTACAAAATGAGATCTTTTCGAACATTGTATTTCACTTTTTAAAATCTAGAAATACCCAACACCTCCATTGCAAGGATCGTCAAAAAAGTGGAAAATTCAATTCAATTAAAAAAATTCAAGATAAAATTGAAGGGGCTATAGGATTTTCTGTGCTACTTGATCCCTAACCTTAGCAATATTAGAGTTATGGCTCATGGAGAATACCGTGGATGTAATGATGATAAGCACAATTCAGGGCCAGGGCAGTCGAAGAGTGATTCTACTTCGAAATAATTTTCACTAATAAAAAAACCTTTTCAATGAGCGTAGTTTTCGTGCGGATCAAATAAGTTTATCTATTTGTTTGATTTTAGAAATTATTTCTATTGTCATTGCAATCAATACAAACTATTTTGGAATCTGATATATATATATATATATATATATATATATATATATATATATATATATATATATATATATATATGTATATATAAGACGAATCAACTAAATCATAACTTCACATTTATCCTTTTTTTAACGCGAAACATTCAAAAGTGCTGTGTTGACACTCTATGGTATGGTTCTGAGTACGACAGTTGCTTTGCGATATTTATTACAGAAATATAAGCCCTACATTGAATTTTTAAAATGAAATCACAAAACCAATGAATCATTGAAATTGCATATGACCGTGAAATCATATACTGAGTTTTTAGACAAGGGTTACAAGGGCGATTTCAAAAACTTTGTATCTTCATATTTATTCAAATATTTTTCGTAAATTAGCTTTATTGTCACATGTTTTTACGTTCATCCCGTGTGTTAGCTTTTGGATTTGCCCTTTATTCCTGAAAAGGAAACGCCGCATTCCCTCAAGCAGGCAAGCGCGCCCTCTCCACGCAGCTTTTGCTTATAGGAACGAAACGAAACCCATAGGGCCTGAAGTGGGCTGTAAATACCCTTCATTTAAAGCAGAACCAGCGAAGCTACAACTGCGCGTAGTAGGAACAGCTTGTCACGTTCTTCGCTTTATCAGCTGTGCCCCACAGCAACATCGAATACAAGAACACTTAGCGCCGGTGCCCCGGCGTCCTCAATATCTTTTAAGATGTCTATATACGGCTCAATACGTGTTTCTTGTCAATTAACGGCAGCGGCGTGTAAACACGTGTTAGTTACACTGATAGTGTTAACTGGCAAGTCTTTAAACATCGCTGGCGAATTGTCGTCCGATAGCTAGCAGGATACTCATTTCCCACTCTGGTCACTTGTAGCTCTTGATGCTTTGCACATTCCCCAGTTGGTTGGTTGGTTAGTGATTCCGGGCACGTCAACAGAGTAGGTCATTCGTCCCGTAAGTGTAGTGCGTGTTTTTTCCTCGGGAGATGACGGTGATCTTCCCCCCTGGATGGCGAGATCTGGCGACCTACCGTCGGCTAGCGGAGGTTTCCCCTAACCAGGCACCGCCCCAGCTGGGATAAACTCTAAACTCCCGACCGGTCTCCCGGAATATGTCGTAGTGTAGTTCTTGTTAGTGTAAGTGTGTGTGTGTGTGTAAGGGGAGAGGATAGGACAAGGAAGAGGAAGGAAAGATCGCTCGCGGTCCGCGGCCCGCTTGTTAGGGTATTGCTCCGGCATTCGCCTGGTGTTGATCGGAGAAACCAGGGAAAACTACCGATCAGAGCAGCCGGCCGCTAGAATTCTCCTCCAGACAGCGACTGAATTCGACCTAGCTGAAAAGCTAGTGTAGAAAATCCTGGAACCTATGACCTCCCGGTCAGAGACGCTGCAGTGACATCAGTTGATGCACTGAGTTACCACTCTCGGTCGCATTCACTAGAAACGTTTATAATCCTCATATCGGATTCCACAAAATAAAATTAAAATTTCTATTTGTGGAAAGAAATATTTTTATACCGTAAAATCACCAATACATAAATAAAAAGAATTTCCTCGTGTGTTGTTCCTGGAAAACGGTTTGTCTTGGAGCGATCTGGTAACTGGAGCATAACATAGCAGCTTCCGATCTACGCCTTGCATCTGATCTAGTGCTTTGTGACAAAGAACTGCATTCATCTTATTTGCGAGTCTCCGTTCGCAGTAGGCTCTTTGTGCTTGCAGACGTCCCAGAAAATGAAAATTCCTGGGATGATCTGCGCTTTGATAGCGGAGAAAGGCAGCGGATCGCGAGATGCGGAGTCAGCTGTCGGGGGCCAGCGAGACAGCGTCTGCGGAGGGCGAGGGGCAGAGCCGAGGGACGGGCGGCCCTGAACAGCCTGTACGCAGAAGCTGTTCCAACTGGCTGCGGCTGGTGCTCTGTCGTATGGTGCTGGCTGGTGCTCTGTCGTATGATTTTTCAGTGGGACTTAGGGTCGTACTTCTGAAGCTCTGCCAGCAGCGCTCTTAGGGGCCTGCCATCTGGGGGCTTGCTACGAGCTCAAGGGGCGTCTGGAATTGGCTGGGGGTCGTTTATAAATCGCAAACCCGAACACTGGTAGCCTGCTAGGCTTGGCAGGCCCCTGGCAGAGGTTTGTAAATATGGCTCTTAAGGTCACATATACCGACTTAGGTGGCTCAGATCATCAATTGATATCACTGCTGCGCCTCTGTCTGGGAGGTCCTGGGGCTCGAGTCCCGGCGGTGACAGGATTTTCCACACTAGCTAGGTCCAATTCAGCTGCTACATGGAGAAGAATTGTAGCGGCAGGCTGCTCTGATCGGTAGTTTTATATGATTTCTCCGATCAACTCCAGGCAAATGTCGGAGCAGTACCTCAACAAACCGACCACGGACCGCGCACGATCTTTGCTTCCCTTTCCTTGTCCTCTCCTCCCACACCTTTCACTTTCAACTCGCACTACACTACAACACATGAATAGAGACCGGTCGTGAGCTTAGAGCTTGTCGCGGCTGGAGTGGTGCCCCGCTAATGGGAGATAGCTTTTTGGGGATAAACCCGCTAGCCGACGGTAGGTCGTTGGATCTCACCATTTAGAGGGGAAGATCACTGCCACCTCCCACGTCCCAATAAGAAACATGCTCTACACTTACAGAATTAACGATTCCTCATCAATCAGTTGACGATTCCTCATCAATTGCTCTTTTAATAGGTATTTCCATCATCGAGAACAAGTATTGATTACCTGTTCCATCAACTGATCGTTTACGTTCACGTAACTGACTGAATTGTAGGGCTGCATGTAGAAGCATGGTCATAAATTCCTTTGCAGGTCCTAGTTGAAACGTTTCCACTTAAATGTTGTTAATAACTTCTTTGTCGACAAACATTTCTTTGCGCAGACTCTGAGCATGCGTTTTGCGAAGGTGATCTTTTGTATGTCTTACCATTCTAATAAAATGCTGACATTTTCAATTTGTCAGAGACACTGTTCAACTTCAGAAATACATCGTCCGAAAATTCGGTCAAACAACCCTCGACATCACGGATTGTAAACTTCCGTATAGCTCTGTGTTTCACGCCCGTCATGTCTGTCACATGATTCCTGTGTGCCAAGTGGGTCGCGTGCTCGTCCATCGAGCGATTCACGATCACCCCGTTTCCGTTTCTCGTGTCGGTCACGAATCTGGCGATCAGATCTGTCGTCGTTCTCGACGGAATCGGAAAGATCCCGGTTCGATCTACCCCTCACTGTAGTCAAATTCAGTTTTCCGGGATTAAGTCGATCACGGTCCGATCCTTCGTCTGACGAGCTTTCGTACGTCGTCCCTCGGACCTCTCGTGTGGATCACGTTTTGCTCGTTTGCGACCCGACACGATTTTTTGAACCAATTTTCGACTTGTCGCACGTATTATTACTAAGAACTTGTTCAATCTTCTCGTCACTGTTCGTGTTACTTTCAATTACTGACAGGGAAAGGTAGCTCAGTGCATCAACTGATGTCACTGCAGCGCCTCTGACCTCTGTCACTGCAGCGGAAGGTCCTAGGTTCGAGTTCTGACGGCGGCAGGATTTTCAACACTAGCTTTTCAGCTAGCTTCTCCGTCGCTGGTGGAACAGTCTTGGTTAGGGGAAAACCCCACTAGCCGACGGTAGGTCGGTGCCGGATCTCGCCACTCATCTGGGGAAGATCGCCGCCATCTCCTGGGGAAATATGCACTATACTTACGGGATTAATGACCAAAGCTCCCTCTGAAAGAATCATGAAAGAGCTGTGTAGACTTTTTCGGACGTATTGCTCGGAGAACCACAGTGAATGGAATCTATTAATCCCACACATCAACATTTGGATTAACCGTGTCCACCACGGAAGCATTGGTATCACGCTATGGGAGGCGCATTTCGGCAGGAAACCTCCACATACCCTTGAAATGTTAGACAGAGAAGATGTCACGGGGGAACAACAAATAGTCACTGAGGAGCAAATACTGCACAAACTTCGACGGTCAGGCGACGAACGGAAGCGGAAAGATAAGAAGAAACCCTACCGGTTTTACCCAAACCAACAGGTATTACTGAGAACGCCTAGAGTATCAAATCCACGCCTAAAACTATTCACTAAATTTTATAAATTGTACGAAGGCCCCTATGAGATTCATAGTATAGTTGCTCCCAATGTTGCCCGCCTCATAAGCCATAATTTGAGACCGGCATAAGATTTTATTCGAGGGCGAAGAAAATCTTAAGAAGAGGAGGAGGGGGCAATGTGACGTCACGAGATTGTACAAACCCGTAACGCCACCATAAGCCACGAGAAAAGCCCAGAACACCGAGAAATAGGGTACGCGGCGGAGCGATGATCCGAGAAAGCGACATCTACCCGCAGATTTTCGCACTCCGATGTCCGAAGTTACGGATCATGTTTTTCTTGAGAGGGCGCGAAGGAGGAGAAAATTCACCCCTCCAGAAATTTCCCCAGGCGGAGTCACATAAATACCGCGACGCGCTTCGGGAGAACTCTTTCGATTTCGACAGCGACGGCGACTCAACCTAATTCTTCGGCGATAGTCACTGGTTAGAGCAAGAGTATATTTTAACTTGCTTAGTTAAAACTGATTTGAGAAACGCGTTAATATGTGTGATAGAATTCAGAAGTGAAGTGCATGTACAGTGTTAGCACTAACATTACGCGAGAAAGCAAGCGATGTGATTGCTTGAATCTGAAATAGTTTCATACTTGAAATAAATTCGCGCAGAAGGACTTTAAACGAAATCCAGCATTTAACTTTGTACGCCACGACCACGCACGCTCAAAGTGTGGTATGTCGGCCGAGTGCTAAAAGTATCAAATTCAATAACGTTCGTTATTCAAAGCTGGAAGCGCGAACAACGGGTACGCGGCACGCAGAAGAAGAAGGATGACTCCAGTGAAGACCCAAGCGTAGGCGAGAAGGACTTGGACCAAATACGTGGATGATACGAGCCCGGAGATCGAGAGAAGGGTCTGGAATTTGGACGAGTGGCGGAATCCGGAGAATCGGGAGAAAGAAGTGGTACAATCGTGGAACATCGAACCAGTCAAGTGGCGCGGCGAGGACTGCGAGCGACCGAAAATCCCAAGGTTAACTGATGGCGAGCGGGAAGGAGATGTCGAGGTAAAGAACTGGCAACTTCTATGCGGCAATCTGTTGGGAAATCGTGTAGCTTTAAAATACCAGGCGAAGCGTCCTAAAAATAGGTGAAAGTTCAAAATAAGAAACTGGGAGAAATATTCCGAACGTATGAGCGGCAGTTTAGATTTCATTCGCTGTACGCACTAGTAAATTCGTTCGAATGCCATACCTTGTACAATTTTCCTAGAGTGAATTATGATTTTTCATGTAGTGTAAAAGTGATCTTATTTGAAAGTCATGCTTTCATTGTATTATGTCAGGGGATAATTAGTTGTTATAATTTGTAAAGGGTCCAATTTAAGTAACGTGTGTGTCACGTTCGTTCTTTTGTTTGAGTTCACAGCATTGTAGTAAATGTGCAGCTTAAGGCTGACACCTGTGAACAGTCTATGGTAGAATAATTGTAGAGAATCATTTAAAGGGCCGTGCACGGAGAACACTTAAGAATAGCAAGAGTTGAATGAGGTACACGAAAGTAATTCAGAAAGAGGTAGAAGCAAAAGAATTGTGAATAGTAACTATTGAAGTATTCAGGCAGTCGAGGTGACGCCTATACATTTTGTGGTTGTGTTCTTTTTGTTTTGTTTTCTTTGCAGTGACCATCTACGCAAAGTGCATACTTTATTGTATATTATATATAAAAAATATTTTTTAAATATAAAAATTCCTGTATATATATATATATATATATATATATATATATATATATATATATATATATATATATATATATCGGGTCTATATCTTAACTCACAACCCATCTGTGAAACACTTGTTTTTGTTTTGGCAATTTGGCAACGTGAGAAATAGCTTTGTCTTCCCTTTCACTTTTAGCACCCCCCTCGTCGCAGTCGCGAGCCCACAGATTTCGAGGTGGGAGGACCGGCCTATTTTATTTGGAAGCAAGAGAAAGCACTTATGTCCTTGGGCAATCATTCATTCATGCTTCATTCACAGTCGTAGGAATTCACGTTTAGGATACAAGAATCGCTTCGAAAATGTTGATTAAGGATCAATGTGCAGTTTTGGCGAGAGTTCACTCTGGTACTCAATATTTTTAAAGAGTCTTGTTACGTTGCTGTTAATGAATCGATAAGTCAATCAGAACTTTTCTCCACGTCTTCAGTATTACAGTTTTGTTCTTTAAGCATTCTGGTCAGAATCGCCTAAAGAGACGTTTTGTTTGCCCGCTCATGCCTCTGCCCACTTCATCTCACACCCCATCCAATTTGCGCAGCGCGAAGAGATAAGCCTAAGTCTTTGTATGGGAAAACCACATAAACAGGAAAGTTGATGCGGCCTGTGAAATGACGCCCCCTCCTCTGCTGTCTCGACGTGCCAGGCAGGGCTGTCTTGAAAGGAGGCAAAGACACGTTGTAAGCGACGGTTGGGAACGGCAGCCGGAGCCCGAGTGGCAAGAAAAACAGATGAATTACGCCAGAGGGCACGGAATCATAAGAATTAGTACAATGTGGTGAATGCGATGAATGCGTTTTTGTAATGTGAAGTGCGCAGGAACAGAAATGGTGTGAAATTTTTTTTCTGGTTGAAAACACAATTCGAAACAATGCGAGGAAGTAGGTGCTGCTATTGCACCACTAATTTGAAATATAAAATGTAGTTGTTTCTTTAAAATATTTTTCCTAATTATGAAAAGCTTATAACTAGGGGGCAAATTAGATAACCAAAAACATCGTCAAAAATGATCAATAACATGCTCTTAAAATGTTTAAAAATGCCATAAAACCAAGAAAAATGACGTAAATTTTTTTATCAAAACCAGTTCAGATACATAACTTAAGCTGCTGGACATGCTACTGATGTAATTGAGGCTTCGTTCTTTCGTTCAAGTGAATTCGGCTGGCAAACGTTTGGTTTTTACTGTTTTTTACGACGAAATCTTTGTCTTTAGTTACTGCGAAATCGGCCGAAATGACAGTAGCGCCGACAGTCGTCACAAATCTTAGATTACATAAAATGGCTGACATTTCATTTTATGCGCGAAGGAATCGGATAGGCCACTCAGGAATACCGAGGAGAACATTTGTTGCTTCTGGTAAATATTATTTGAAGCAAGTACCATTAAAGTTATGTTAAAATCGATGAAATCAGCGAAAACTGCTTTAAAAATAACGGAAAAAGGTAAAAATGATTTATTTGTAGATATCGATGAAAAATGCAAAAACTTCGTATAAAAATGAGTCATTTCCTTTTGTCATAACTAGGAGGTGGATTTTAATGACTTAAAACATCGCCAAAAATGATCAATAAAATGCTCTTAAAATGCCCTAAAACCAAAGAAAAATGACGTAAAAATTTTATTCGATGTTTGTGTGAACAACTCAAGCTGTTGGATACGTTACTACTGTAATCGATGTTTTTTCCATTCGTTCGAGTGAACTCAGCTTGCAAAAGTTTGGTTTCGACTGTTCTTTACCCGAAAATCTCTGACTTCAGTTATCCCGAAATCGGCCGAACCGCCATTGGCGCTGATGTAAGTCTCAAGAATTACATATTCACAATGGCTGTCAAAACAATTTCGGAGCGAACAAATCAAATAGGCTACTGAGTAATTTTGTGAAGAATATTTGTCTCTCAAAAATATTATTTGAAGCATGTATCATTAAAAATGGCATTAAAATCGATGAAATTAGCAAAAAATACATTAAAAATGACTGAAAAAGTAAAAAAATAACTTATTAGTTGAAATCGACAAAAATGCCAAATAATTACTTATAAAATTGGGTCATTTCCTTTTCATTAGTTGAAACTGACAAATAATGACTTATAAAAATGGGTCATTTACTTTAGTCATAACATAAAATGAATTTCTATACCAAACGACACAGATTTAAGTGAAAAAAACAACATTTCATTAAAGTACGCCCCCTACTAATAACTGAAATACGTCATCATGAACCGTACATTTTCATGTTATAGTAATAAATATCGAGTAAAAATGTCATTATCGTGAGTGATATATATGAAATCATTATGTTTTGAAAAGTTTCACTAACTTGTCCCATTTAGCAGACCCATTCTTGGACAGCCAAGTGTTCCTGAATCGTGCAGTCACACTTTAAAGTTAAGAGTCGTCGACTTGGGAGCTTCTGGAGCTCTGAAAGGGGAGGAAACCGAAGGAGGGGGAGTTGGAGGAGTTTCTGCGTTCCGCTTTCGAGACGTGCGAGTCGAGTGCAGCGGAAATAAAACAAGAGAATGGTGAGGCGGGAAGTGATGTCTCCTACAAGAAGAAATAGTCACTCTTTCTCTATAGCCTACCATGAACAACGAGAAAGTGCATAAAAATTCACAGTAAAATTTAAAATGTAAGCTCATACTTTGCTTCTGATTATACGATGTCGGAAGAACATTGTTTTTACATTATTTATGTTTGTGTGCTTTTTATTAAAAGTACCACCATTAAATTAATGTTGCACGAGCATAAGAGGATTTCAGATTCTTGTTTGAAAATAACATAACTTTTTTCTTAAATTCATTAATTATACTCTTTATACTAGTTAGGAATATTTTAATGATATCTTATTCTTTTCACTGGAATACAATATATTTGATTTTAAATTTTATCTCTATTTATTTCTTTATTTTATTTGTCGCAGAGCGATCAGTCATCATTACACTCTAAACTTTAACATAAAGAATTATCATTCCAATTTATAAACTCCGAATTTTGGTATTAATTAGCAATTATGTGCTTTTTAATTAAAGTAAAAAAAATCCGCTAATGAAGTGAAGTTCGTGAAATCATGCAGCATACATTCAATTTTCATTGAAGCGTCTTGATTTTTAGAAAATTCCCTGCGCCTGATTTTTTGTTTTCATACCTGCCGACTAAAGCGCCACCAGCACGTAGTTTGCGGATTAACTTTAGTATTGTTTTGTATGGGTCAGAAATAACGTGTTCCAAGTGTAACGGACTTTTTCCCACACATGGCTCTCTCGGACGTAATTCAAAAATCGAGAAATTCGTGGATCAGGTTAACAATTTGAGAATTCTTGATTCTCTTTCTCAAACTGAAGAGATCTTAAATTTGGCGGATTCCTAGATTATACCCTGGAATATGTGGATCTAGGTATACTGTTTCGTAAACAATTGTTACTGCGGGAATATTGAATATTATGCCACATTAAGAGCGACCTCCAACTACACTCGGCTTCGGTTCACACACTGGTTAGGGCTGCAATAGTTAATAAATCTAACACTTCTCTTGAAAATATAGAAATTTTCATCAATCTCATTGACAAATACCAAAAATTATAGCGCGCAATGATACAATACCATGAAAGAGGAGGAATTACATAACCTGCAAACCGATTTCAATGCATTCTGCAGTGTTAGTTGAAGTGAAGAATAGCAGCTCCTTCACGAACCCAACTGCGCGTCAAGTCCTGCGAAAGATAATTGTTGCTAAGGATATTTTTATTTACAATTTGCAATAGTGCTTGAAGGGAACACACACTCGTGCCGCCTTTCCATGTGAAACTAATGATTCCCAATTAACACTTCCCCCGTTATTTCTATACCCTAATTTAGCCGTTTTTTGTACACGATTTAACGATTTAATCTGACCTTCTCCATGATAATACATGAATCGAAATGGGGGTGGGGTCGTAGATATGGCCTTGTGAATAATGTTGTTTTCTTCGATTTTCGAATTACACGTACTCGGAAATTATTCACGATTTACACCGTATTGATAATATAAGGCTAATGAGTTGTGTGGGTGACGCAAGATTTAATGAGCCAGCCTAAAATTGCCCATGTTCGCTGTTTCGATATCCTACAGCAACAAATGTTATGTCATTGTTTAGCATAAAAAACAAGCTAAAAATTGTACATTGCACAGACCATATTGTTTTCAGTAAACCACATAGCCCGAGGGATATTGCCACCTACAGATTGGAATGCGCAACGAAACGATAACTGGGTCTTAAAAAATATTATGGAGTGAAAATGTGATGGAAATTATACATTTCACCCCCATTCCATCAGGGTTTTGTATATAAATGACTCGGATAAACGGTCGGAGACTTGTTCGCAATTTTCAAATGCATAATGACGCGAGAATGAAATTTTAAATGTTTAAGCACATAGGAGAGGCCGTGTAATTCGGGCGCAATGTAGAAATATGCCGTTTGTTCAGACTGGCTAGAATGTTGTGTGAGTTCACTAGGTTCATTGCAGATTCGCAACCCCAAGATATAGTCTTGAATGTGGAAAAGATTCTTGTCTCGATAACATTGCTAACAGACGGTTGAAACTTCACCTCCGATCGGGAGCGGTAGTTCAGTGCATCAACTGATGTCACCGCAGTCCCTCTGACTGGGAGGTCCTGGGTTCGAGTCCCGACGACGGCAGGATTTTCGACACTAGCATTTCAGCTAGATCGAATTCAGTCGCTGTCTGGAGGAGAATTCTAGCGGCCAGCTGCTCTGATCGGTAGTTTCCCGTGGTTTCTCCGATCAACACCAGGCGAATGCCGGAGCAGTAACTTCATAAACACTCCGCGAACGGCGTGCGTTCTTTCCTTCCCCTTCCTTGTCATATCCCTAACCCATTACTTACACACACACGTACATGCACTACACTACCACACATGCCGGGAGACCAGTCGAGTGCTTAGAGTTTATTCCGCGTGGCTTGCACATGTCCTACTCGCGTCCGGAAACACGAATTACTCCCCCTCCCCTCCCCCTCCCTCTCCCCATCTCCTTCGCTGCGTCATGGACAGCGACACAGCCGCTTCTCTCTTGTTTAAGTTTGATTTCATTTCTAATACGTGGTGGGCGTTCTCAGCTTGTTCTTTTGCGTTGACACAATGAGTGACTAATAACAACTAGACGTGTTTACCTGCGTGACCTATCGAGTGCTTGAAATAGAGGAATGGATTGGAAGTACTTCTCTATGACAGCTTTTAAATTGTGTGCCAAGGAAGAAAATGACAATAAATATTTGACTAAGTCTGTATGTTGTTTTTTTGCATTTCCTAGTTTATTGTAGCAGTATGAGATTGCCAAAAGAATGAGAGTGGACCTACTGATAAATATTTATCTAAATTACAATGAGTGTCAAACTCTTTAGCTCTAACGAAAGTCTGCATTCAATGAAATATTTCTCTTAAATACATCATTTTGTTTCTTTTCTGAATTATTTACAGATACTTATTTTACTCTGTATGGGCATTATAGAGTGGGACCCCTTTTTGACGTTTATTTGCCATAAAAACGTTGATTTGTAATGTGTATGATGAAGATTCGCTTTGGCAATAGACGTGTTATATATCTGGACAAAGGAAGCAAAATAATTCCCACTACGAAATATTGTCTCTTTTGAAACCTCATTCCTAGTATTCCACCAGAGGAACGTAAATATCCCCTTGAATCATGCTGCGACACATTGTGCTGTGTAAAACGAGTTGCTTGAGTAATTAAATGAATAATCCACGAGGTTCGCTTAAAGAGAATTCCATCTAATTGCTGCGAATGCACACTTTCGAAAATTACGGCGCCCTTTTTGTCGAGAGCCGTATGTACCGAAGGTGTTTGACAACACCATCACTCGCATAACTCCATCTACTGATGATGCGTATGACTGCAATTCGGTATTTGTTTTTCATCAGGTTCGGCGTTTCAAATATTTGCCGTGCCGCTGCGGCGCCGCCGCGTTTCATCGCCGGAGCGCTCGCTCCGAGTCGCCTGCGACGCCCGCTGGTTGGGCAGTGTGGACAGAGCCACAACAAACACTCGCCCCATGGAAAGCATAAAGTCACCTCTCCCCCCCCCAGGCCCGTTCGCGCTACACAATAACGCGCGCGCTATTCTTTGCCAGAGCCCGCGACGAATAACAGCTCCGACCGGGAGCGGTGGCTCAGAACGTCAACTGATGTCACTGCAGCGCCTCCGACCGGGAGGTCCTAGGTTCCCACTCCCCACGGCGGCAGGATTTTCGACACTAGCTTTTCAGCTACGTCGGATTCAGTCTGGAGGAGAATTCTAGCGGCCGGCTGCTCTGGTCGGTAGTTTTCCGTGGTTTCTCCGATCAACACCAAGTGAAGGTCGGAGCAGTACCCTAACAAACGGGCCACGGACCGCGCGCGATGTCCTTCCTCTTCCTTGTCCTATCCTCTCCCTTTACACACTCACACTAACATGCACTACAGTCGGGAGCTTAGAGCTTGTTCCGGCTGGGGCGATGGAGAGGGTGGGAGAGTTCTGGCTGGAGGGAAACCCCGCTAGCCGACGGTAGGTCGGCGCCGGATCTCGCCATCCAGCGGGAAAATCACCGCCATCTCCCGAGAAAAAACATGCACTACACTAACGGGACTAATGATCAAAGCAGTTGACGCGCTCGGAAACACGAAAAAATCAATCAATCAATCAATAACAGCACCGAGGCTCTGCCCAGCGAAGCGAAGCCTCCTAATGCAAAATATTACTCACATTGATTGATTGAATAGTGATTCCGGGCGCGTCAATTCGTAAGAGCATTCGAGTCTCAAGTAGTGCATGTTCTATCGTGTAAGGGAGCGGTGATTTTTTCTCTAGAGGGTGAGATCCGGCGCAGACTTTCGTGTTGGCTCGCACGGATTCCCCCCACCAGGTGCCTCTCGAAGAGGGCCACCAAAGCTCAAGCTCCAGATTGGTCTCCCGGCATGTGCGGTAGTAGTGCATGGAAGTGAAAGTATGTGTAAGGGCTGAGGGTAGGAGACGGAAGAGGAAAGAAAGGCCTAGGGATGTCAAAAAACTGCCATTTCAGACGTTTCGCGCGGACAATTATTTTCGGGATTTTTATTTTATTTTCTTCTTACTGCTTACAAATTATAAAGTATAGTAATGCAAACAGCGCCGATTGTGTGACAGAAAAACACTTACATCCAAACCCTAGCATCCGGTCCCTGGTAATGAAAAATGTATAAATCTTGACCTTCTCTTTACATGTAGTAAATTACTTCTAACACATTGCGTTGTCAGAATCCATGTTTTGTGGGTCCTCGACGCCGAAAAATGGTGGCAAAACGTCCGTCCGTCACTGCTCAACGCTAGTGCCTAAACTGTTCGGACGATGTTCTTCAACCTTTATTTTCTCCTAATGCTCTGAACGTACTCAAAGCCCTACGAGTTTCAAAGGGATATATTTTGGTGTATATAAAGTCTCAATGTTTTCAAAATTTTCTCAAAAACGTACCCATTTTTGGGGGTAAAATTTGTTCTCTGAGAGCGTAAAGAACTCTTAAAATATGGCTTGCGTCTCAAAATTTCGTGCAATCCGTAGCCCATTTGGTAGGATAATGCTCTGGCATTCACCTAATTGATAAAAGAAAACACGTAAAACTACCTATTAGAGCAGCCGGCCGCTAGAATTCACCTCCAGAAGTGGCTGAATCAATCTTAGCTAAGTGACCAGTATCAAAAATCCTTCCACGGTCGGGAGTCGAACCCTAGGACCTCCCGGTCAAAGACACTGCATTGCAATCACTTGATTTTCTGAGTATCCTTAGCCGGTCGGAGTGCATTGAGGTAAGTTTTGTGACACTACTGTGATGTTGGTTTATACGTCTGTAGCTCTTTGATGACTTCATTAACTTTCGTATTATAACATTGCACATTCCAAGAATCCTCATATAAAATCCTTTTCCATTATCCAGTTGGACGTTTTCCACTGCCTGTTTGTTAGTAGGTCTTTTAGCATTGCAATATTTTTTTTAGTGTAAGGCAGCTGGCTTTACGCTTCAACTCCCGACTTAGAAGACGGAATACACTTCTGTTGGGGTTCATTTTTCCTTCGAACCTGTCTTAGCTGCAGGAATTCAGGTTTCTCTGTTCTAATACTCCAAAAGAAGGCAAGTAGAACCTGTGCCTCAGGGGCCCACGCTTTTGGGGGCAAATTAGTACATCCCGCGTCCGCGTGAATGGAAGCCCCATGCCGCAGGGTGAAAAGTGTAACATTCCAGGGTGTCTTAGATGCAGCGTGGGTAATTCAACTCTCTATCTTATCTCTTTTTTGATTGAATTCTTCCCTCTCTGCTCTAATAATTTGAGAGACGATACTTTGGCTGCTGTGACATAGAATCCTATGATTCTACGATTGTAAAAAAGATGTTGAAGCCATTAATTTACTGAGTCAAGGATTTGGGGAACTAAATGGTTTATGACAGATGAGTGATCTTACTGTGAAATGAATGGGTTGCAAGTGCACTTATGAAATAAATTAAAACTACATTCGTTCATCGCCTGTTCTCACGTCCTAGGTTCGAGTCCTGACGGCGGCAGGAGTTTTGACACTAGCTCTTCAGCTGGGTCGAATTACGTCGCTGTCTGGAGGAGAATTCTAGCGGCCGGCTGCTCTGATCGGTAGTTTTCCGTGGTTTCTCCGATCAACACTAGGCGAATCCCGGAGCAGTACCCTTCCAAACGAACCACGGACCGCGCGCGATCTGTCCTTCCTCTTCTTTGTCTTATCCTCTCCCCTTACACACACACACACACACACACACACTTACACTAGCATGCACTACACTACCATATATTCCGGGAGACCGGTCGGGAGCTTAGAGCTTGTCCCGGCTGGGGCGGTGCCCCGCTGGTGGGAGAGTCCTGGTTAGGGGGAAACCCCCCTAGCCGACGCTAGGTCGGCGCCGGATCTCGCCATCCAGCTGGGGAAAATCACCGCCATCTCCCGAGAAAAAAACATGCACTATACTAACGGGACTAGTGACCGAAGCGGTTGACGCGCCCGGAAACACGAAACACGGACAAGCCACGGACAAGCCGGAAGGCAGGTTTCCTCCTTTTCGCCCTGGCATCGCAACGGAGAGTCCCGACTGCCCGCGCGTCACGTGCTAAGCGGAGTGGCCGAGCGTTTTCTCGGTGACCAGCTTCAAGGCTCCCGTGCTCACACGAGGCGTGACGCGCGTCTTTGCTAATAGGTCGATGGTTGCTGGTGCGACGCGTGATTCGTCAATAGCAGCTCGATTCGCTCAAATGTTTGCTTTTCGATCGTTTCATCTCGGCGGTTGGCGACGAAAGCGTATGTGGTGGCGCCCCGCTCTTCTCACATCCGGTGCGCATGACCAGCCGCGGAGGCGGGCTTCCTCTCGCTCTCCAGCAGCTCCTTAAGAGATGCGCCTAACTACTAGTCGATTGCTAGCGCTTTTCTTCAGCTCCGTATCCAAACCAATACTACAATTATGTTCTGCACAGCGAAAGTCATGCCTTCTGGACGGTTGTGTTACACAAGGCAGCATTTCTTTCTCCAGTTTGGGCGGGGCACAAGTCTTCTCTCCCGCCCCTACTGCGCCCGAGTAACGTTAATACAAATTGAAAAATTAACTACAGATTAGGTACTCGACGATTACCGTACTATTGAGATACACATTAAAAAGACATGCACACTACTACCGAGGACAAAATTGCCTGAAATAGGTGTTTCATTTGCAGGAAGGCAATAAAACTTTTACGTGGTGCGCTGATATGTCTACAGCCATCGGAAAGTCCTTCTATTCTCAATTAACTGAATTTTTCCTGCGAGACAAATTCGATCGAGCCTAAAGAGAAGTGGGGACTGCTTGCCCATTTGAATTAACTGCATGGGGATCCACCATAATCGATGGAAGCTTCAAACTCATATACCCCTTCTGTGGTCGTGCTCGAAATCGTAATGCCTGTTGTCACGTCCGTCATTTGCAAATGATATCTTTTTATAAATTAAATAGTTTATTCGTTAATATTTAGGCAGGTAAATAAGCGTTTCTAAATCAGTGATCTGTTGCAAAATGTAATATTATTCATTAACATGATGACATATAACAAATGCAATGGTGCGCTACACACAATTGTGTGTGTGTATATATATATATATATATATATATATATATATATATATATATATATATGTGTGTGTGTGTGTGTGTGTGTGTGTGTGTGTGTGTTTGAAACGTTTCATGTTTTATATGTTTTGTGCACTTGATAAATTTATCATTTGTACTATAAATAAAGCAGTTTGGCTGAAATGATGAAATATTGTTCTGAGGATCTGATTCAGTGTCTGCGTCAGATAAAAATCTTACATAGATTTTCTCTATGTCTTCTGAACACACCCACATATTCGTACTTTTATGAAGTGTTCTTTTTTCATTGCCTGTGTTGCTGCAATCCAAGTTTCGTCAATGTTTGACACGCCTATGCTGTTCTGTATAAGCGACTTGTTGCAACATGACCCGCCAGTAAGATAAACAATTCCGAGCAAAGCGTTCAATATTTCTTGTTCGTTTAATACTGAATCATATTTCCGCTGAAAACGAGTTCTGATCTTCTCTTTATGTTCGAATTAGTGGCCAGAAAAATCCGCAAACTTGTCTTATCCAGAAACGATGCATACTGTGATGAAGTTTTCGCATTTCTTGCATAGAGTTTAGGAAGTGACGGGTGAAAAACTTCCAGTGCAAATGTATGGACACTAATGTATTCCGTTTACAGCCGTATTTGTCTATAAAGTATATATTTGTGTTCAAACATTTCATCGGCTCTTGTACTCACCTACTATTTACATGAATACATAAAACAATAATACAAACTCAACAACCAACTCTACAAAAAGGGTTCCCTGCAGCGAGAAGTTATCGCCCAAAAATGATAATTTTCGGAATTTCATGCTGCCCTGAGTGGCGTTGTCATTTTGCCAATTGATGACCTATAAAACTCTTTCAGCAAAAAGATGACTAAAATTTGAATTTGCCAATAGGAAGAAGTGTTCGAAAACACTCATATATTTAAGGATATAAAGGTAAATATCACACTCCGTTAACTAAAACATCTCTATCATCAGTATTATAGTTTTCTAAAGTTGTTTTTCAATTTTCGGAAATACCTTGAGTACAACAAAATTACGCGAAAAGAACTCAATTTGTCCTTACCTTACTATTACTTACAAGTTTACCTTACTATAAACCCTCTTTGATACAAGTGCAAGTTGTGACCTTACTCCATGCTCTCTTTTAAATCAGTTTTGTCGCCACCTTCCTCTATGCTCTCTCCGAAATAATTTTAGTCGCGACGTTCCTCCATGCTCTCTACGGTGCAGGTGAGTAGTGGCGACCTTACTCCATGCTCTCTGCGAAATACGTTGAATCGCAACCTTCCTCCATGCTCTCTCCGATGCATTTGACATGAATATTTAGATGCGCACATCCTTAAAATGTTGAAGTGAAAGTGTAATTCTCCATGAAATTCCACCATATTTATAAAACTTTGTTGCGTGTGAGAGCCGCAAAACTCATCTACACTACTGAAATAATATTGGAGCCGATGTGGTAAAGCTCAGATGTGTTATCACTTGCTCTTATTAAACGATTTAATAGTACATGCAGTAAATTTTAAGATGCAATTAAAATTATTAAAATGAACGCTAATCAAGTGTCATTTGTTCAATATTTAATAATAATAATAATAAAATTATTGTGCGAGTTCTATTTGATCGGTGGGTAGAAAACGTTTCGCGTGACAGTGAGAGGTTTCAGTTAGCAAACCAAGTTTCCTATGCTGAAAAAGTGTTTTTAAATAAAGATTTAGTGATGATATTTGAACGCAAGGTCCAATAATCGTCTAACACATTTCATTTCCCAAAAATTAGGGATTGTAATTATGGGTGTTGGGTTACTTTTTTTAAATAGTTGATGGTCAGTAGGAGTTCATTGCTGTAGTACACTACAGCAGACAGTATAAATATTGGTACATATAAAATAATTAAATTAAATTTACAGAAACACGTTTATCTCTCCATCAAGTGTGAATAGTGACTGCATTGTTTCAGAATTTATAAACATTCCTCATATTTTTTCCTTTGAGGTATAAGAAGAGAATGACAATTCAATAATATTTTTGACGTTCCGATTTTTCATGTAGTAAATACTTACTTATTTTCTACAGCTCTACCTTTTATATGACATGATTGGATGGTCTCAGCTAGTACGAAAACAAATTATGCTAGCAGTCACAAAACAGGTGCTGTACAAAAGTAAGTGACTCACCTCCGTCTCTTGTACAGCATGCCTCCCTTCCATGATACGTATTGGCGTGGAACGCCTGTGTTATACTCCCCCTAATTTCCATAGAAATTTAGTTGGTAACCCACTGACCGGTCGTGACCCCCTCCAGTATTCCGGTCCACCATAATGGCTCCCAGATTCGCTTGTCCTCCAGGAAACAGGAAAACTTCGCGTGTTGGATGCAGAGAAAGGTCTTCGGAACCACCATGGTTCACAACATAGACTGGGACATGTTGTAGCATCAGTACTGTACAGTGTAAGTTTAATAATGTGGTGCTTCAATAGTACGGTAGTACGGTAGTTATACTTATAACCGTAAGTAATACTATAATTTTGCTACTTGTGTCCCATGAATTTTTCAGCATCTCTTGAGAAAATTAAGACAGATTGAAAAATTTGCAATTTTGAACAAGCATTTTTGAGTTTTTGAACCAGCACAATTTCTTCTCCGCGCTAGCTTTTGAACTCAGATCTTTGGTAATAAGCATTTTGCAGCCATTTACTTTATCTTCATTTAGACCATTACCCTTAAGGCTTGATAAAATGAAACCATTACCAATTTTTTACCATTCTTTGCTATACCCGATAGAATATAGGAGATTTTGAAAAAAAAAATGTTTATAAATTGCGCAGGAACTACTCACATTTTCGAAATTCTTTGAAGAATAAGTTTAATTAAGGAAAAAATCTATCTTCAATAATGTCGATGTAGGAAGACCTCGGAGAAAGGTTAAAATTTTCCGTTTTTGAAAATTGAGAGATTTAAACGAAAATGAGACCTAGGAAATTTTCAAGCGTACTTTGGGCTCCCAGTGGAGAAACTTTATTCAAAATTGTCGAGTCATTTTTTAGAAAAGTTTGAAAATGTTGAGGCGTCGTGTAAAGTAGTCCCAAAATTCATACAATCTGTTTTAAACTTGCAGAGCCCTGAGTTCGTCAGATCGAACATCAATTTATGGAAAACTTTCTGAATGATTTAGGCGCTAGTGCTGGCCACAGACGGAAGAACAGACATTTATGTTGAATGGACTTTTCGGTATCAGAGATGCCAAGCGCTAATTGACTACAGGCGGACGAAAATAATAGGAACAGACTGTCGAAAAAAATTGAGGGCCTCTAAAATATATCTGGTTTTTCCATATTAAATCCCATCCAAAATAAAAAAAATAATCCGTCTCGAAATCACATGCCATCGTTTTTGGTGAGATATACCGGGGAAGGTCGATTGCGGAGAGAATTTTGCGCTAGTATATTTAGGGGCAGACGTATGTTATTGGAGAAAAAACACACCTTTTTATCAAAACAGTATTTCAGACTGAAATGTTAACATTGACTTGTTTGAATATTCATAACTTTATCTTTATTACGTGTAGTACGAAAAAGTAAAAGTTTAGAATAATATTGATTTATTTCTGTTATTTATGCAATTAGGTAAATTAAATGTGATTTTTCTTCGTTTCTCACTCGTTTTCATTAACTCAGATTGCATACCGCCAACACTACTTAAAATAAGGTCAGAATGGGTTTGATATAAAAGCTTAATATGCTGTGTTTCATGAAGCTAATAATATTGTTTTGTAGTTTATGTTTTGGATTTCTTTGTTTTACAATTCTAAATCACAAGGAAGCTTAGTTTTTTCTTGCAGCTAGCAAATACACACAACAATCCGACTCAACATAAACAAAGCATTGACGCGTTCATTAAATCCCCTCATTCGTTTTGAAACCACTCTTTTAGCAAAGAATATCACACTACGCATTCGAATAACAGATTACTGTAAATATTACCAGTAAATATGCATGATGCGTGCGTCTGATATTCGTTACAGATCCCTGTCACGCTTTCAGTCTTCCGCTGCGTGAAATGCAACCTCGAATTCGCTGTTAAATTCGCGCGAAAAGAGTAAAACAAAAAATTGCAGTGGTGAATATACGCCATTGCTGCCGAAAAAAAAGACTGTGTTTGGTGAATGTGTTAAACCTGTACATGAAGGTTTAGAAAGAAATTGCTGTGATAAATAAGGAAAATGAGACCTTAATATATCCAACACCGTAGGGTGATAATGAGGTTTTTAAAATTTGAGTTTGTCAGTTCAATGGTGTCTGAGGCGAGTGGAAATAAGTTAAGTAAAGTAGGTACAATATCTTCAGTACGTTATGGTGATGTAATGAATGTTGGTCTATGTATCGATGTGCTACGTAGTGGTTCATATCGATCCATTTGTTTCCTCCTGTCAGGCTCTAGATTGACGTTCTGTAATATTTAGAAATTGTTTTCAGTCCCCAAATGGGTATCTTCTGGTGTGTTTGGTCAATCAAGAAAGAAGAATAGCGAGATCTGTATTTGGAAACACAGTACAGAATTTCGGCGCGAGGAGAAATGAGAGAATTCTTGGTTGAAAAGATGTAGAAATACTTTAGTTTTTTGGGTGGATTTTGATTTTCTTACAGTAAGCTGGAACATTTCTTTTCATTAGCAAATTTGCGTTTGTTTTGGGCCGTTCGTACATAGACAACTTGTAGAGCTCGGATTTTTTGCGATTTAATATTTGCCAATTTCTTGTGTTAATTTGTCAGTTCTGTGCTTTGAAGTATATTAAAAGAAGAATGTTCGTGTCACTTTACGGAACGTATTTCATACGTTACTCTAGAATCATTCTTTTACCTACTGCATCCCTACCTTGATTCGATGACCCTCAAGCACTAACCCAGCTCTCCAGAGGTCATCACTAACCATACAATTTTGGGGCTCCTCGGCGTCGGACAGTTGTGGAGTAAACATTCAAAAGGTAACATGGCCATTTGGCAAAAATTGAATTCTTCTCTTGTTTCTAACCAGAATTTTATTTATAGAAAAAACGTGAGATGTCTTACAGCCCAATAATTAGTACTCTATTTGTTGAGTTAAAGACGGTGTTGAAAAGTGTTAAATTTGTGCTGTATTTTTCATTTTTATTGGAACGAGGTGAAGTGAACATATCTCGTTTTGAATGTTTGCTCCTCAGTTGTTTACTGCAACTCACGAGAGAAGCGATCTTCTGCCGTTTATGGTATAATTTACTAGCCGGACCACAACTAAAATGTTATTTGTTAAAAATGCACATTTCAGGGAACATATATGCAGGTCGAAAGACAAGTACAAATATATTCTGACACAGTTTGAGCGTCCAAAATTACACAAAAATGTTTTTCAAAATAAAACATGATGCACATATGACTCACAGAATACTCCAATCAAGGAAATATGCTATGGCAAAATACAATCAAGAGAAAAAATTAAGTAACAACCAAAATAAATTTCACTCTCTTAGATTTTTCAATTAGACGCAGCTTCAACTAACTATACAAATTTGTCCGTAAAGAATTTTTCCACACTATAAACTCAGTTCAATATTTTCACATTAAAATAATACTAATTCGTGTACTCTAATAACTTTTTGCTACTCAATTTTTTAAGTATACAAAGTCTTTCGTAATGATTCCTATCTTCTTTAAAAAAAATGTATCGCACTTTTTAATTGCAGTGATTGGATCATAAATATTTTACATCATCACTAATAGTAATTACATCATAATTTGGTTCATAAATATTTTCATTCACAATTTTTACTTTATCTTCACAAATATTTTTCATATCTACCCCTTTTTTGGAGAGAAAGAAATCTCTCCAAATATGTTTAGGCATTAAACAAAATTTTTTCCATATCTGAATGTTGAAGGTTCGGAATTTGTGAGAAGCAATGAACGACAGATTAATTGACAAAAGAGGTATAGAATCTACACACATACAAACACGCTGCACGATCACTACGCAGCGGCACAAACGGAAGTGAGAGAAAAGTACAACGCGTAGCAAGTTGAAAACACCCCCATTACACGGCACAGTCTGAGAACACTGACAAAAAGTAGTTTTATCTCAATATTGAAATATCCAAATTGGAGATACAAATCCACATCTTTTGCTTCTGCACTACGAACACCTGCCACCATCGCGTGACTAGGCAGACTCTTCCCGGGCAAACGTGGCATAGTAAAGCTTCGCTCGTGGCACACAGCGAAGTCGCTAGCCTTTCACCACTGAGGTCGGGTTCGATTCCCGTCGAATCTCATGTGAAATTTGTTCCAACAAAACGAGTTTGGCTGCTTCACAAGGGCCAGTCCAACCCCTGTGAAGTGTCCTAAACCCCACCCCTATCCTTATTCCTTCATAATTCTGGGCGTTGGGTAGTGACGCAGGAGGCGCGTACGCGGAGATGCTACCTGGCGGTCCTCTTGACAACTGACTGCGACGTGACGTGACATGACTTAAAGGTAATGGAGGATTACTCCCCAGCGCAAAAGCGCGCAACGCCTCTTTAAGGGGCTTGGAGACGCGTTGCGTCAATGTGTAGACGCAACAAATAAAAAAAGATCATTTACCTAACCACTAAATTTCCTATAAGAATTTTTATCTCAAAAATGGCTCCTAATTTGTTCTATAAATGATTTAAAGGAATAGAGAAATACAATTATAACGATGACACAGGTCCGTTTCACTGTTAACTCTGAATGTTGTTTCATTAAAATCATGTACATTTTTTTTTGGAAATTTTAGTAATTTTCGCGCAATGATACGTGCGTCATATACAATATTAAAAAATAACAAAAATTGCGAAACAAAAATTGAAAAATTCAATATTAAAAAAATTGAAAACAAGCTTTTATAAAAAAAAACGCGAACCGGGACATGTGGTTCCGGGCATCAACTGATGTCAGGTTCGAGTCCTGACGGCGGCAGGATTTTCGACACTAACTTGTCAGCTAGGTCGAATTCAGTCGCTGTCTGGAGGAGAATTCTAGTGGTATGCTGCTCTGATCGGTAGTTTTCCGTTTCCGTTTCTCCGATCACCACCACGCGAGTTCCGGAGCAGTACCCTATACTCCAGGCCGTGTATTAGGCCGCACTAAATTCGCAATATGGCAGCTTGAAAGATTTCCTGTCGGAATAGCCAACTTATGAAACTATAACTCTGATCAAGTCTCTCGCTTTTGTTTTGTTTGTTGTCATTCACAATCCTCGCGCAGTCTCGAGTCTTGTCCACTGTTCAATAATACATGATTCGTTTTTCGGTAGAATTAAAAAGAGATGTTCATCTATAAACGAATATTAACTCTGTGAATAATTAAGTTAAGTAAGAATTATCAACTATTGCAAGCTTAAGAAGTGTTAAAAAGTGTCAAGTGCAAATGAAAAATACAACCTCAAAAGTTATCTGCGGTCATACTTCTATGTTATTAATGCTTTTGAGATGTGTCAACAGTTCCTTCACGTTTTGAACTGGTAGTAATGAGTTTTATTGAACGCAAATAAATACCACAATAATTATTATTGAAGTTAATTAACGTGATATATATGGTAGTTTTTAAGTGATCTAATGAATTGTTCCTAACAGTCCAGTTATGTCAATATCAATGCAAATGCATCCATTTGATTTATTTGTTCAATTATTCATTAGCTTTTAAAAATAAGTTCAAAAAAAATAATGAAAATCATCATTAGTATAAGTAAGTCTTCAATAACTTATCCATTGTTACCAGAAACAGTCTCTCTCTTTACCCATTTTTTCACCATTTCAATAGGGTGTGATTCATAAGATTGGGATAAATGGTAATAAATATGACTTTTTGATTTTTTAAAGATGTTTATTTAAACAGGAATGTACACAATCAATATAAATGGCACATTAAATATATAGTTGCACAATAATATTGAATCTACTCTCTTATTGTGACTACATTACTATAAGCTTCTCCCTTAACATGCAGTTATTACACAGTAAACCCTCTCATTGCTTGTTAAATAATTCAAATCAAAAGTATATTATACTTCAGTTTCCATTACAAATTCATGCCAAATAATTCCCAATAGGCAGCCAAGCAGTACAAGATTAATATATTGTTTATTTATTGCCAGTTAAATACACTTTCTTGCTGTGAAAAAAATTCAAGGTAAGACAACAGTTATTTTCAACATTAAAATTAGAGTATTGTGCCAAGGAAATTCAAAATGCATGTGGAATTTAGAGAGAGATGCGGTGCTACTTGCCCAAAACCAGTATTACAAGTAATGTCACAAATGCTACTAATTAAATAAGGTTACAAACAAGCTACAAAAAACTGAAACAATGTTGACAAGACTATTTACAAATACATTTAGATATACAAGACAAGTACATCTGTGAAAACTAAGAATTATAATAATTAGAGAGATGATTTTTATGTCCTAAAAATCTTGAAATATGCAATTAAAAATAACAATATTTCATTTCATGTGATACTTGGAATGAAAAGATGTATTTTTGTGCAAACATAATATAACCTAGCTCACTTCTCAGGAGAAATAATTGAAGTAATTATGCACCTTCATTAAGGACATTGTTTGTCTTGTTTCATTTTTTCTGCTTGGTATAAAAAATATATCAAGAAATATCCTACATTTGCACAAGTATTTTTATTGTCTATAGAAAAGAAAAAACACAAAGTGTGACAAGCTTTTTCTAATCAATGACTGCTCCCAAATAAATAGATTCTATGACAACAAGGAATGGTTTAGAGATAAGTCTCTCTTTAAACAAAATAAATATAGGAGCATAAAAATATTCTCTTATTATTATACGAATATGCACCAACAGGAAAAATTTGCCAAATTGCACTAACATATTAATCGACATAGCATCCAATTCTAACCACATGTCAAGGAATTTCATTTAGCTATGCCCTGAAGCAATAGACAAAAATATGCAAAATCATAGATATGCACTCCCTATTATTATTATTAATAATAATAATAATAATAATAATAATAATTAATTACTGCCTTTGGTGTGTTGGAGTTTGTATTTCTATAGTAATTCCTCAGGAAGCACTCTCGTTTAAAAATTATAATTTCATTCTCTCTCACATGGGCATACTTGTCTCCCTTTCCCTAAGTAAAACCCATGTTCTTCACTATTCGCTTTAGGGAGGTCTGAGAGCCTTCAAAATTTAACGTTTCATCTCCCACAATCTCTGTGTACAGGTTTCTTATAGAAATACCACAACCTACATAAAATATAATCCTTGGTACTTGTTAAATAATACATAAAACAACACAAAATGATCATTGTTTATATTAATAAAACTGTATACTAACAAACTAATTAAAAAGTCTAATTGATTACCTGAATTCAAACTACAATAAAATTTATTGGCAATTGCATCCTTAGTGAAATTGTCAATATCTGTGATTGGACGGGATCTTTTACGGGTCTTTTTGGGTGTGGTCAGAGCTTCTTGTTTTTTATATTTGTTGATAATACTATCAACTGACTTTACACCCACCTGTAAACACACAACATCTTGAAAAAAAGAAAATTAGATTTATTATGATTAATACATGAGTAATGGTAAAGATAATTAACAACTATACTCATCCCAATTTTAATTAAGAAAATTACACTTGTAAGTTTTAAAAGATAAGATGTAGAAAAGAAAAGAAAAATCAATCTTACCTGTAATAATTTTGCCACTCGCGTTATTAAACAAGAGTGGGTAACATGGACCTTTTCTTCCACTGCTTCCTTCCACAGTCCACAAAATAAATTGATAATTCTCTTTTGAAGAGAACTTTGAATACGTGTTATCTTCAAAGGTTCAAAATTAAGTATAGACTCGGATGTTGTTGGGCTATCCATTATTTTCCAGTTATAATTAAAATGAATTCAGAAAAAATAATAATAATAATAATAATAATAATAATAATAATAATAATAATAATAATAATAATAATAATAATAATAATAATAATAATAATAATAATAATAACTAGTGAGAACCCGTCAAAATTTGACGGTGAGATTTGAGATAAATGTAAAATACTGTGCTCAGACTAATGTTCACAATATGTTGCATTGTTTGGATTTTCAGGTTATAACGAAGATATTCTGTGATATGTAGTTCCCAAACTTTTGAACACGTATGGTCCATGACCAGGTGGCAATGCAAAATGGCCCACATATTCCAGTAATACACGAAATGACACAAAAGAAAGAGCACTATTATACTGACGGATATTATTTCTAAGGTTTTTTGATGTATCATCATCTATAAACAAATTTGATTACTTCTAGCATATTGCTCGAAGGTAAACTTATTTTCCCATATAAGCAACACAAAGTAAACACGTTTGCAGAATTTCTCTCGCATGGGAAGTACAAAGCAGAACAAAACTGACATTTTCTGCGCTGACTTTCTCATTATCTGCGTCCAGTTAATGTACGTTTGAGTCTTTTGGGGCGCGTGGGCAACGATTCGGAATTCGACATAACCTGTGAACAACTTCACTACTTCAGTACAACCGAGCAAAACCCACTGTCCGAATGTTCTCTATAAAATACATCACAAAAGCAAATATATGCAAACTGTCAACGCCACAATGCAATTATTACACTGAAACAAAACCGTGACGAATTGTAAACAAATCTCAACAATCAAAACAAAACATCAAGCAGCGCCACCATGAAGCAGCGTGGACTCACATCTAGCGTTTCATATAATCGATTTTGAAACAGCCACCCTTTGGAAGAAAACAATTGACTATTGATAAGCGTACTATTAAAGAATGATTGAATTAATTAATTTACACCGTAAATGTTGATGAATCAACACAAACAATATCTGATAACACATCTAGGGATCACATTCTTTCATTTAAAGGAAAAAATACTACAATCGGTTCAGTAGAAGCTCTAAAAGAAGCCATGGCAGAATACCTTATTTTTTTAAATATATAGATCATTGTCAGAGAAATGATTTCACTATTAGAGAAAATAATGTGAAAAACAAGGCCCTAGTTGCCCGCAAAAGATTTTTCTTCCACTCTCTCACTTTAAACGTGGACTCATGAAAACCGTTGTAAAAGCAGTGAATCATGATGGAAAAGGTTTTAGATTTCTGAAAGAGAAGTTTGAGAGAATAACAACTTATGAAAAATTAAAGGCAGGAATTTTTTGGGGGACAAAAATACGACAGTTGATGTGTCACAACATTCAGAACAAAACTAAATCCTTTAAAACTTAAAAGTTTGGACCCATTTGTACTCGTAACAACTAAGTTTTGGGGAAATTATCGAGCAGATAATTGTGCAGAACAACTACATAACATTATAGAGCATGTCAGAATCTAGGTTGTCACATATCTTTGAAATTACATTTTCTGTATTGCCATCTTGAATTTTTCAGCCAAATCTCCGCGCTATCATTGATGAGCATTGTGAGAGGTTCCACCAGAATACAACAATGGAATCCATTTACCACGGACATTAAGATGCTAGCGAGTATGATAGAAGATTTCTGCTGTTTCTTCAAAGATCAACCGCAAGACAATATAAACGAAAAAGCAAATGTCTCAAGAACTTTTAAAAGAGTTTCAAGTGCTTATTATATATTGTAAAAAAATGTATATAGCTTTTAAAGTTTTGAAAATATAAATTAATATACAATTTGCAGAAGAAAATCAACCAAGTTTAATTTATTTTTCGCCTTACTCTACCGGTATAGTATACTGAATAATAAGTATACTTCCTTTTACAAGGCTATAATTTAAAGAAATGTGGCATGATAGAATAAATTTGACTTCAGATATGGAATCAGAGCATTGATTTCAGTATGATGCAGGTGAATTTTCCTCAGTAGCAGACAAAAAGTTGGTTTTTTGTAGACCAGTGTAATTAAACCTTTTTCGAATGCATAACAACACCACAACTTTTAAACATAATAAGTTTAGCAGATTTATTAAATAGAGGTGCCACATCAGCAGAAACATTATTACATTATTTAATTTTATTTTAATTTCTTTAACAAAATTATTTTTTGAAATTTTCGAGAACTCAGAGAGTTCAAGGAAAATGGAACCTGTGCAATTTTTATATGCATTCTTTGCTCTATTAATAAAGTGAAGAAAAATCTTAAGCTATTGTTTGAAAAGAAAAAAAGCTTAATTTTACTTTAACTTCACACAAAATTACACGAAAAAGCTCATATTCTTGTAAAACTGTACATGGTCCTATTTAAAGATTTAATTGTAAGGAATAGATTTCATTAATTATAAATCTCTATTTTCAATATCGTAGAAGAAGAAATACGTCGAAAACAAATTAATTTATACAATTTCCGTAAATGCTGATAATCCAACGAAAATAAGACCTCCGATATTTCTTAAACGCAATTTGCTCTATAAAAAAAGGCATTCTTGAGTAAGCTTTGAAACTATTACGGTTTCATGTAAATTACCCACAAAAATCAAACTGTACGTTTAAAATTCCAGAACCTCGAGTTCGGCCAGTTCGATTGATATATATCAATATCGGAGAAATTTTTCTGATTGGTATAGGCGCCAGTGTTGACCACGGACACACATTTTAGACGAACTATTTTAGTAGGTTTTTAGGTTTGTAGGTTTTTCCCCTTTTTCGATATCTGAGCATCACAATACGAGTTATACGGTTGAAAATGTGCCAATTTCCACTGCAGCATCACAGTACATAATCTTGACTACATACGTACTTAAAAGACAAGAAATGGAGAATACACAAAGTTTTTTTTCAAATCTCATGTAAAGAATGTTCAGCCAAAATCTAAACACAATTTAATTACACATGTAATTGATTCAAATAATAAAATTAATTGTAAATCTTTCTTCGTTTATCAGGTGTCTTTGTACATCATGCATACTACTATTTGTGTAAAGTTATTTTCGGTACTTAATCATAGATTCCTATCACTTTAATGTTTAATAACTGTTTTCTATCACCATTCATGGTTTATATATTGATCTTCAGTCTCTACATAATTTATGAGACTTTATGTCAACTCACCAACTCTTAATGTGCGATTATTTATTTACAATCATTTTTCCTGTAATTCTTGTAATGAATAAGCATTCCCTTATTACAACTATACTGTATTTTACTGCATTTTGTTTTTGAATGTGCTGTATTTTGTAGTGTGTAAACTGTATTTTGCTTTTGATGTGTATTACTGTATTTTGACTTTTAAATGCGATGTAGCCCGTTAATATGTTTTCACTAATTACATCATATTTGTCCTATTTAGATTCTTTGTTAATTTCTCTCTTTATAACTAACTTCCACTAACAGATTGGAAGTTTATCCAAATGTTGACATATCTATCAGATTTATATCTATCTTTTGTCATACTTCCCTTTGTTTATGTTTATCCTTTGACTATTACACTGATGCATTCATTACAAAGTCTATGATGTGTTTCTTTTTAGTTTATTGACCTTCTATAATATGAGTGCAAAAAAGTTAATCGGTTCTAAACAATTTTCCATTACTGTAATTAATGCACTTTTTGTATCAAACGTTATTTACAACTATTTTTATTTCTACATGTTTCCCCTTTACTCAACTATGAATATCTGTTACGATTCATATGTACTATTTATGTTTCATGTTATTTTTATTTTTATTGGTTGGTTTTATATTTTCTAGTTTGACGGGAATAAGTTCCCAATAACGGTAAAGAAACGTAATGTACATTGTGTAAATTGTTTTAAAAATATTTCTCAATCTCTTAATAGAGAAGTCATTAATTATAATACAATGATTATTTTTAAAAACCGACCCTAATCTCTGATATACTGGTCAGGCATACTTCGCACATTCGGTACATTCTCCTTTATCCTCTTCTCGCACCGAATCAACGTTCAGCTTCACATGTGCAAGTGTGAGTTTGACTGTATAGTTTGCTAGTTATTCTCGAAGAATTGACCAAAAAACGAATATATTGTCTATATTATGCAACGAAAACACTGGACGATTTTTGGTTTCACTGTATATTAAAATAGATAAGACATTTCACTTTCCTTTTCGAAAGAACGAACTGAAATTCAACAAACACAAGTTTCTTATAAGATTATATCATGTTTTATTTTCTTACTTGTAGTGGGATAATAGAATTCACGGTAACTTAGAATGAACTCGGAACACATTATCACGAATGCACATTTTCTTGGCAGGTGCGTACACGACGCACTCTTACAAGGAATGTCAACGAAAAGAAAGGAAACGGATAATGAACTTTGCATTCACCCAAGCGATGTTCCTCCTCAAGTGTACCTCGCAATATTTTCCGCCATGCAATTGTAATTGCGGTCTAATAACTAGTCTCCATGACGGAAAGTTCGGCGAGCTGTATGAACAGATGAGCAAACGCGAGTCGGATTGATGGCGTGGCAATTTAAGAAGAAAGAAATGGTAAGTTCAATCTGGAAAGCAATTACATGTCAAAGATCATTTATGTCGAGTTAGTCACCGGCGCGCACGCAAGGTCCAAAAATAAATCTGAAATGAGAAAGCAAGTTGTCTTCGGCGCCGTGACATGTGTTGGATAGGCAACCCTTCGTATTGTACTGCTCCGCAGGTTGCATACACGCCCGACGATTGGCTGTGTGGGGAGCTCCTTGGCTTGACGACAGAGCGCAGTGCAGAGGCTAGCACCGCGTTCTTCGCTGGGACTTGGCGCGTGATGGAGCCGACCTCTGGTACAAACGGATTGCGTTTTAATGTATCCACTGAATCCTCCCATTATACGCTTAAATGATCGCATATGCCTCCATTATGTTACTTAATTGCTTGCAAGCTGTCTAATGCTCTATCAGTTATTAAATGTAGAATTGATAGCACTCGAAGTGAATTTCAGTTTCTCGTCTTGAAGACTCTTCATTTTATGCTCATTACGAACAATCATTGAAATAGATTACAGTCACGCAAATATCAATGGATTTACGTGCACATTACCTAATTCATTAATTCAACCTTTTAGATTGAATAGATGTATTTCTAATATAAGCGCTTAAACACGTAAATCTTTGACCGAAATAGCAATAATATAAGATGAAAATTATTTTACGCGGCATATAAGCTTCAGTTCCAAAATATGAGAAAATAGTGGCATACAGGGGAAAGAAAAGAAGCATCTCAGCTCTATAATACTACTCTATATCCGTTCCTATAAAGTACAAGATAAAGCCATATTTAATTTTTATGTTAATTGATAGACTGAAAGATTAGCGAAAACTCTAAGAATTAGAACAGTCATTTTGAAAGATAAAATATGTACGAAATAGGGATGTCATCTAGACGTAAGTATGACCGGCAAGGCTAAGGGGCTGGACTTGCTTAAAACTATCTGAGATGGGGCTACAGGCCATCTTTGACTGCCGAGGAGGGGGATGGTCTGATCTACCCAGGCAACGCAAGAGGAAATTTGGGATGGGTGTCAGGGTGGAATGCTCCGAGTAACCACAGAGAACGGGAGGTCACAAAAGTTGAAGTGGATGGGTCGACGAATGGACCACAAGGACATAAAAGCAACGTAAAAAAATACAAAATATTTTTTTAAATTTAAAAATAGTGATGTCATTTATGTTCACACAAAATATTTTCACACCATTAAAATTGTACTTTCGACATTCGATCCACTCATATTAGAATATGTTGCATCGCAATGAAACTCTTCACAAAAATCTATATATATATATATATATATATATATATATATATATATATATATATATAGTGACGTTCGTGGCCTGGCCACAGACTTGCACGGCGCCCACGCATCTTCGACGGTGACGGAGTGATTAATAACATCGGGAGAGCGGCACAGAGGAAGAAAGGCGCGACCTGCCGGTGGCGGCCGGAAGCGGCGGCGGGGTGGTTTCGACGGGGAGGGGGGCGGCGCGCAAGGGGGTTCTGTGACGTCGGGGCCGCGTTTGTACGGCGGAGCGGCGGAGAGCTGCCTCCTTCTCTGTTAATCCGACGACACGGGCGAAAGCACTAGTTCTAGGAGTCTGGTAGCGTAGGCGAACGCGTAAGTTCTCTACGAATTTGGTAGTGAAAGTGAATAATTGAGTGGTGTGAGCGTGGAGGATTAGTGGGTATAGGAATGTAGTTGCAATACGAACATATTGGTAATCCGCTGCAAGCTGGTTAGAAAGAAAGCGGTCAGGGCGAAGTAAGAACAGTAAACTCTTGAACGTTTTTTCAAGAGTGCTCATTTCGTGCAGAGGACAGTTTTGTGAAATCCAGTGGAGACTGCGTGTATAAGCGCTGCAGCCATCCGAAGTGCAGCTGCGACGCCCAGTGTAGTAACGCAAAGATCCGATTTTGCGACGTGCCAGAGACTTGGAGCGCGGGCATACACGTTCGTGGCGAGGACGAAGAAAAAGAGAAGTGGGGGCCGGGAGCGGATGAAGCGTACGAGAGATGGGCCTGGTTTGACCGATCGCGTGACGGACGGGCGAAGCGTACGAGAGAAGGGCCTGGTTTGACCGATCGCGCGACGGACGGGCGAAGCGCACGAGAGAAGGGCCTGGTTTGACCGAACGCGTGACGGGCAGGTGAAGCGTACGAGAGAAGCTGGAGTGACGTCGCTGCGACACCGGGCAGCGGGAGTGCCAAGGTAGCCTTCGAGCGAACTGGAGAGCGCCGTAAAGGTAACCGAACTTGCGACTTTTCGTGCGAAGGTTGGTGCGGACCAGAAAGTGGATAACGGCAAATTTGCGTGGTAGTTCATGTGAGAAACTCCCTAAATTCGATATAGAAAGACTGTCAATTCGTGGAGGTTCAAATTCTGCTAAAAGTATGCCTTGTTTGATTTTGCCAAAGGCCAAAACCTTGTACAATTTTACGGTAATGTTATGTAACTAACTGGCTTCATTCTGTGTTATTGGGGAAAGATTAAGTTGTTCCACTACTTGATGAATGTGTATATTTTTTTATGATTTAAATTGTACGAATTATGGTAGATTTCCATGTTACTTTGTTACATTACTTTCTCATACGCTAATGTTATGTAACTAACTGGTTTCATTCTATGTTATTGGGGAAAGATTAAGTTGTTCCACTATTTGATGAACGTGTATATTCTTTTTTACGATTTAAATTGTACGAATTATAGTAGATTTCCTTGTTACTGTCTTAGATCACTTTCTCATACCCCAAAAGATCCTGCCCCCCGAGATATTTAAGCTCGAAAGAGCAGTCTATAAGGGCGTTTCCACGAGTGGAGGCGTTACAATATGTGTGTGTGTATATATATATATATATATATATATATATATATATATATATATATATATATATATTGATAAAAAAAACATGGTAGTGGAAATTATATAATTAACAATGACCTTAGATGTCGATGAGTCTCAAATTAAACTAAAAAATTATAGAGAAATAAATACAGAATTACAATGAGTTTTAATGCCGTAGAAAGGCTGATGCGTATTGGTTTGATAGACATTACCCTTGCGGAGGATTTCCTCCTATAGATATTTCCCCCAAACGGAGTATCGTCTTAGTCGAGACGATGTGCTCTATATCCCAATTGGTCTCCCGATGTGAGTGTTGGAGTAGTGCGTACAAGTGTAAGCGTGTGTGTAAGGGGAGAAGAAACGACTAGGAAGAGAAAGGAAAGTTTGCGACATATTTGTGACCCATTTGTTAGGACACTGCCTGGTATTGATCAGGGAGACACCTCGGTATACTACAGATCAGAACAGCCAGCCACTAGAATTCTCCTTCAGACAGCTGTTGAACTCGACCTAGCCATCTAGCTAGTGTCGAAAATCGTCCCAGTCTCTGGCCTCGAACCTAGGATCACCCGGTCAGAGTCCTTGCAAATGCAGCGACAATGCTGGCACTGGATTCAACCCAGCCATCCCGTTTGCTAAAGCACATTTGCTAATCGCCGCAAAGAGCTACTTGACCGACAGCCGCCTGGAGCGTAATGAAGCGGAACGTGCTCGTGACTCCCCCAGCAGGGGGCCAGCGTCACGACGCCCCTTTGAGCGTAGGCTCTCGGGAATTAAAGCAGCTCCTCGCAGCGATTCTGCGCTGGCACTGCTGCGCTTCCGGGAAGACCGACAGTGTAGGCAAGTTGCCACTGCAATTACCGAGCGCGAGACTCGTGAAATGCGATAACTCTGGAAGCGTGAGTCTGAACGACACTCAAACCACAGAGTTTGAAACACGGAGTAGTATTACTTCAGAGTTATATTTGAAATATGCACTGATACTCGGAAAACCGTGCTGAAACTGAAAAGAACTGACTGAAAAAGTGCAAGAGCTCATAGATAACACAAGCACTTAACATGAAACCGCAAAAGATGGTGACAATTCGATTTTTGGAATTTCTCTGTGCGTGCAGAGAAAGAATAATTAAACTTATTTACAACAGGATTTGTCTTCTTGTGAGGTAGGATAAATTAAGTTTAAACGCATCAAAATATTCTGAATGAATTGAATGGATTTAATCAACTGCTAGACTATTTGTGTCGAGTAATACGCATCAGCTCCTCAACAGATTCAAATCATGAATTTAAAACGCTAACAATCAACTCTGCAGTCGGTCTCCTCCCTCTGCTACAGTTATACGAGTATTTATATTAACTCTGTCACTGCAACAAAGGGAAAATCTTGTTAGATTGAAGGACATATTTCTATATGCTTCGAATGACGAGTATTAACGAGGTCAGTGTGTGCACCAATCAAATGCACTTATAAACGTGACAGGAGAAAAAGAAATGTAGTGTCCCGTATCAGCTGAAAAAAAATTGAATGCAGTTCACCCGTGCTCTCTTATTACAAAGTCCAGCAGCACCGCCGTGTTGTATGTGATGTACTGCACGCGAGTACTGTATTCCAACGCACTAATAGGAATAAGAATACGGAAGCAAGCGACCACGTCTCTGTGGCTTGGTCGTGGTGTCGCACGGGCGACAGTGGCAATTGCCACGGCGCGGCGCGGCGCGGCGCGTCGGTGTCGATGCAACGGTGTTGGCGAGGGAGAAGGAGGCAGAGGAGGAGAGGAGGAGGAGGAGGAAGAGGGGCGGGAGGAGGCGTCGGATGGGAAGCGCGGCGCCGGTCACTTCCCAGCCGGCGGCCAGGGCCTGGACAGGCCAGGCGCCGCCGCGCGCCGCCCGCATACAAATGCCCGCGGTGCGCCTCGGCGCGGCGGCGGCGCCGGCGGCGGCCCACGCAACGGCGCGCCCAGACGCCATGCCGCCGGAGGAAGCCTTCAGGTTACCTGGTTAGCCACGAAGGAAGAGGACAGAGAGAGAGAGAGAGAGAGAGGAGAGACGAGCGAGATGAGAGAAAATAGAGAGGAGAGAAGAGCGAGATGAGAGAGATGAAAGAGAAGAGGAGAGAAGAGAAGAGAGAAGGGAGAAGAGAGAGGTGAGGAAGAAGAGAAGAGAGAAGGGAGAAGAGAGAGGTGAGGAAGAAGAGAGAGATGAGGGAGAGATGAGAGAAAGAAGAGAGAAGATAAGAGGAAAGAAGAGAGACGAGAGAGAAAGGAGGGAGGGAAGAGAGAAACGAGGAAAAAGAGAGGAGAGAGAAGATAGAGGAGAGAGACGAGAGAAAGGAGAGAGAAGACAGAGGTGAGAGAGAGGAGAGAAGAGATAGATGAGAGAGAGAGAAGAGACAGGGGAGAGAAGAGAGAGAAGAGATGAGAGAGACGAGACAGATGAAAGAGGACAGAAGAGAGTCGAGAGAGAGGGAAGAGAAAAAGAAGAGAGGAGAGAGAGAGACGAAAAAAACAAGAGAGACGCAGTTAAAAAGGAAACAGAAAGAAAGAAATTGAAATAGACGGGGCGACAAAGGGAGAGAGACTAACGAAGAGAGAGAAAGAGGGGGGAGAAAGGAAAAGAAATGAAAGGGAAGGAGGATAAAGAGAGGAAAGAGAGAAAGAAAGGAGGGAGAGAGAAATGCAGAGAGTTTAAGAGAAAATGAGGGATTTCGAGTTCCAAAGAGAGAGTGAAGATTCTGAGAGAGACAACGAGAGATATCAGAAAATGAATGGCGAAGGGCAGCGACGGCAGCTGCGGAAGCGGTGGTGGCTCCTCGTGATAGCGATAATGGTGGTGGCCGTGGCAGCGGTGTAAACGAAAATGGAAACGGAGGCGGTAGCTGACGCGGGGGCGGGGCGAGGGCGAGGGCGTAGGCGCCGGCGGAAACAGGGATGCCGGCAACGATACTATCAGTGCTGCTGGCGCTGGCGGGAGGGGGAAGAGAAGGAAGAAAACACAGGCGTCGGCCGCCGCAGCGACTGTCCGTCTCCTTCCGTGACCCGCCCCAGCTGACTGCGGCCGTGCGTGACGGAGGCCGGAGCTCTACCCGCGAAGAGCAGCAGCTGAAGAAGAATTTGACCGAAATCGCAGCGGTGTTCCTAGAGAGACCAATTTGTATTTTCAAAAGTTTTTCGTTGGAATTTTATTTTATTTTCAGGGACACAGTATTTCTGTGCTATTACAGTTAACAATTGAAACAACATTGTTTCAGGAAGAATTAAAGTCTTCACTTGACACGAATTCCGCGGAGAACATGAAAATCTTGTATTACAGTACGTTATTATTACGTATTATAACGGATATTTATTATTTGTGAACTTGACTGTGTGAATTCCCAAATTTATAATTCTAGTTTTTAGTAATGTACTATATATTTTAAATTAATATTAAATGAAAGAAAACGAGTAATTTGGTATAATGGAAAAATAAAGTATTACTGTAGATACTTAAAAACAGACATCAGATAAATACATATCCTGAAATTTCACGTGCATCACAAAAATTACTTAATATGTAAATCAATCCTCAGCATTGAAGAAACATAGTTTATAGTACTTTTTTACAAGTTAATCTGTGCTTGCTATTAAGTACACTGGTGTAATGCGCATTACTCATCTATCTAATTACATTAATTATTTATCTAATAGTGCGAATTTTTAGATTAAAAACTGAATAAAAACTTTTTTAGTTACGAAGAATTATAGACAACCTTTTCATTTGTGGTAAAAATAAGTATATTTTCCTAACTTAAATAACAAACAACGAATGGATAAGATAAATCAAATAAACGCATTTGTGACTTAACTTAATCGCAAATAACTCATTACAATTTACAAGTGTGAAATACCTGGCCTCTTTGGCAAAAGCGGACTTCTTGCCTCTGGAACTTTCAAGTTGTGCCGTGTATACTATACTTCGTGCACACCTAACATCCACATTTCGACTTAACATTTTTCAAATCGCATCATTGAGATACGAAGCACGATTGGAATTACAGTATTAATTCCACTTCCTCCTCAGGCGACATCGATCATGACGGTGGATGCGCCATCGGCACAGATGGCACGTTCAGAAAAGAACACAAAGAAATCGAACAATGAATCACCGCGACCTCCGAGCGCCTGCGTGCCTCCTCCATTCCTTTGACGACATCCCGCTGAGGAAGCGAGCGCGGCAGAGGCTGCGGAAGCGGAGACGCCGTCACGTCCAGAGCACCTGTGCGCGCCAGCCGCCGACGCGACTGAGGTCACGGAAGCGACTCGCATGCGGCGGCGGCGGGCTTCGCGCAAGCACCCACGTCGTGTACAACCATAACCTAACTTTAACATTTTGCAGTATCTAATTCTCTTACGATGCATTTTCAATTATTTATCTTGCTCAAAAGGTTTTAGCTATTCTGTGAAAAATATCATCTCGAAGACAATTATTATAATTTGTATATTTAATGATAATCTTTATTGTTAAAGTTATTTCTTTTGTAAAAACTTCTTCATTGTTCGTTTTTACTCTAATTGTTTTATAAAGTTTATGTTATATTAATGAAAGTCATCATGAAGAGAATTATAATTTATTTTTAATTTGTTTCTTATTGTTTAAATATTTGTTTAATTTTTTATTTTTATGTAAATTGAAACTACAGAGAAATGGTCCAGGATAAGTTCGGGACAATTTGTATTTGCTAAAATAAATAAATAAATAAATAAAAGTACGAGAAGTTAGCAGAGAATAATAAAGAGTGATTAAAAATAAGACGAAAACAAGCTTAAAGAATAAAGGAAAAGGAAAAAATAAAATACAAAATATTTAAATGTGGAAGGCAAGTGAAAAAATATGAGAGACGAATTGCGTAGAGGTACGTAGAGATATAAAGACAATCTCAAACTATATTGTTGTAGAACAAGACCATTGAAACCTGCTCTTAGTCATATTCAAGAGGATGATGATGATATAAATGATGAGGCAAAACATTTTAGAATATAGTAACGGAATTGGAGAGAAGTAGATTAGAAAGTAGAAAGAAGATAGTGAATACGATGCAAGAAGAGACAAAAGGTAATGAAGTAACATCAAAGAAACCTAAAGGAAATTACAGAGGAAGATGGGAACCATGTATTCCAGAGGAAAAATTATAAAGAAATACTGAAGTAGTTCTAACAGAAGATGAACTATAGTTGCAATACGAGATTGAACACCTGGTATACGAATGATAGCGCAGAAATGCTGCAGGAAAAAAATACTGAAAAAATACAAAAAATGAGGAAAGATATCAAAACAATTCACAGTGGACGACAAATGACAATTTAATAATCACATTTTTTTATAACCATAGGATGTCACTAAAAATTGGATCGCGAGAAATTCCAAACAGGTTGCAGAAAAATCAATGGGTTCGAAAATAGGAAGCATATGTTTTTGTTATTTTACCCTTTGTTCATTAATATGTTCGTGAACTTCGTGTTCTTCAATACGCAATGTAGTACTGTACAATTAAAAAAATAATTTAATTAATAATACCGACTAAACAATTATTCAAAATACACGTTCTACAACGTGGTGCACTCATTCACCAGCGTTCATCCCATTGCAAAGCAATACCCGCAGACGCAAGGCCAGTGCGTGACTGAGTCAAGGCGACGGACGCACATGCGGCAACGGCGACAAAGGCGGTGTCTGCAATCTTGGCACGAGCACACCACGGCAGAGACGATGCTGATGAAGGCAATGGTGATGGTGGTGGCGACAGAGGGCGGCCGGCGACCGCGAGTAAAAGGGCCCTCCACAATAGCCCGGGAACGGGAACGGGAACGCGAAGGGAAGGACGGGAACGGGAACGCGAGGTACATGCGCTTCACAATTAACGTCAACGGGAAGACGAACAGCGCTATAAACTTGCTGCGGCAAAAAAAAGAACTTCAAGAAACAGTTGCCAAAACCAAAGAACGTCTATAGCTACGCTACTCTGCTCACTCTTTGATTTGCCATTAGCTTGTGTTCGCCTGTATTGTGTTGGTCCTGGTTTTGGTTGCGTGCTGCCCGTTCCGTTTGTTTCTGTTTTCGTGGTGTTTTCCCATATTATTTTTCATTCCTTTTCATTCTTTCGCCTTTCCCTCGTTTTTCTCGCCTATTTATCACATCTTTTTTCCGTTTATTTTCATAACCCGAAATTCTTTTTCATTCCTCTGCTGTGTGTTCTCTCTCTGTTTCCCACTTTTTTTTTTATTCATTATTGTTAATTTTGTATTCACTTTTTGTTTTCTGTAGTACAGTTTCTATTTTCTTTTGTGTTTTGTTATTGTTATTTCATTTGTTATATTCTTTGTTATTCCTTAAACTTTTATCTTGTTTTTGTTTTATTATCATAGTTTATATCCCGTTATCCTTTTTATTTATCTATTTATTAACCATGACCATGGAAACTGAATTCGAAAGCTGTTTGATACAACTTGTGGCAGACAACCTTTGTATTGTCGACAAAAGAGACCTAACCTAACCTATGAATATTTGGCCGAAAGAATATTAGATATAAAAACAAAATGAAAATGAAATGAATAAAAAATGCAAAAACTAATACTATAAAACGAACGAAACTTATGGATACAACTAAAATTTAATCAAAAACAAACTCAAATATACTTAAAAGAAATTAATAAAACTTTTTTTTTGGGGGGGCGATTTTAATTCTAAGTATTAATATGAAATATAATGAATAGAAAAAAACAAACTATAATAACTAAAAATAACTAAAGCAACAAAGACTAACAAAATCCGCCTCAATCGTAATCCACGCTCTAACCTCAATATCGTCATACAGTCAATTCCGTTTCAGACCAGTGTCGCCTGTCGCACGCTCGATCAGCTGGAGAGCTTCGCCGCCATTTGCTGCACTGTCATTGGTCGAGAGGCTTCGCGTTCCCGGGCTGAGATAAATGTTGACCATCCTTCCCGTTCCCGTTCCCGTCAAGCTTCGCGTTCCCGTCGTGTTGTGTAGGCCTGCCTGAGATGTCCATGTCTTAACTTTCTTTACGTTCCCGTTCGCGTTCGCGTTCCCGTTCCCGGGCTATTGTGAAGCGGCCTTAAGTCTTAAGTGGAACCTCAGCTGCGAAGTGTGCAAGTAGGACTAGGTATACGGGGCGTGTCCACTTGAGAGCGACTCTCGAGCGTTTCTCGCCAATGGACACAGTTCTGAGAGTAGGCAACGGAGAGTGGCGTGATACTCGCGGAGAGCTGTCGCCATCTTAACTACTCGCCAGTGGACATGCCTGCGCAAGAACTCGCACCGACTCGCTCTCAGCATTCGAAACATGCTGGAAGTGCTTGCGAGCGCCCGCGGCTATTTGGTGTTTGTTGCCTCGACATGGCTGCTACCGAGCAGAAAATTGCACTAGAAATGGAATGTACCAGTTAAGAAGTAAACTAGTGGTGGCACAGAATGGCACACACTCTCTAGTACGTATTCACTCTAATCTTGCAGGAAATTTAAAGAAAAGAATTGGAGCTATCTTTGAAGATAATGTTGAAAATGTTCGAGGGGTTTCACGTAAAGTATCTCCAAAATTTAAAGAATGTTTTATGCAGAGCTTCGAGTCGGGCCAGATCGACCGGGGAATATTCAGTTTGGGAAAAATCGTACGAATAGTTTAGGCACTAGTGTTGTTCACAGACTGCCGGACAGGCAGACAGACGGACGTTTTGAAAAAAAAATACTTTTTCGGTATCAGGGGGCTCTAAAACGTGAATTTTCTCTCAAATCTCGAAATCGAATTTTCCGCAGCATTTCATAACTTTCTCTATATTACGTATATTACTCCACTTATACGTACATATTCGAGAAAGTATAAAAATTATTGTTGTGTGATTATTTATATTTGATATTCAAGTAAAACGTGTAAAAAAGTAACCTACTAACGGAAACTATTGTGCGTGATTTGAGGTTAGGTTAATCAATGTACGTCGCTTAAAATTTATCTAAAATGCTGCCCATCCTCTATTTCAAATAGTTTGACAAGTGTCGAGAAAGCACTCATCTATGATCGACGATCAATCCACTTTCTCACCCACATACTTTTCTTCTTTTGCAAAGAAGAACATTACGTAACGAAAGCCGCCGTCGCGGTCTTCTTCGCCTCCATTTTAACTCTCGCATCGCCGAGCCTACTGCTCTCCAGTGGACAGGCATGTGAGAGGTAATCTCGAGAGGGCGCGGCGAGTGCACTCTCGAGAGGCAGGTATTTCTGCGAATCGCTCGCAGGTGGACAGGGTATTGCGAGATATACTCTTTGATTGCGAGCAGTCCTATGTCACTAGATAGGCCGGTAGAAGTCGTTATTTGAATTTCAGCCCGACGCCATATACAACTGTATTTTCACCAACGCGCTCTGACGGTGAATCTGTGAACTACTCATTTTGAGAGTTTGGCGTGACTGAGGTGGTTGATTCAAAGGCGTTTGTCTCTGAGGCGTTTGATGAGCTTGCATCTGCCCTGGCGAGCGTTTGCTGTGTGCCATAAATTCAGAGAGTATATCTGTGTGCTGCTGTTGCTAGCGACAGGTGATTTCGAGTCTGGGAAGATATCTGCGTTTTTGTAATGTCGAAATCTACGAGAAGATGCTGGGTGCCCAATTGCACCAATTCGAAACCAAAATTAGCCGTTACAACGCGGCTATTTGGATTTCCGAAAAACGTTAAAAAGTGAGTAACTTTTTCGTATCTTACGTTTCTATGCATGTAGTTTGTTGATTAACACTGATTTTTTATTATTATTTTGTTGAATTGTGTCAGTAAAATAAATATATTTATGATTTAGATGCAGAGAATGGTTAAAAGCAATTGGGGGCCCAGCTCTTGCCAAATGTTCTTGGAAGAGATTGACAACAACCAGATTTGTTTGTAAAGAACATTTTGTGGAACAGCATTTATCTGCGAATTATAGGACGTATGAATATGCTGTTCCAATAAAATTCTCGGAACCGCGAAATCCCCTTTGCGAGGAAGCCTTGTGGGATTTCGATGCAAGCGTTCCAGTTGAAAGAAGTAAGTTCATTTTCTTCAATATGCATTTAGGCGTTTCAGTATTGTGTCGTAAAGTGATTCTCTAATGTATATTTTCGGTTTCAGATGTCCAGATTCGAAATCCAGAAATTTCAGTGGATGTTACTCTCGGTGAGACTTCTTTTCAATAGAAATAAGTATAATTGATTTGTTCAGACAACAATTTGTGGGCAATATGTATTGCCATAAAATAGTAAAATAATGTGAATAAAGTGTTTCTCATCAGTAGATTTTTCTGGCTACGCACATATTTGGTCCACTCAAATTTGCTTTATTTTATTATTAGAGATATCATGAGATCTCTAATAATAAAATATAAATAAAAATATTGCAGACACACTGGTATGAAATGTGTGAAAAGTTATTGCAGATAATCTGTATATGTTGCAGTTAAAAACCATGGTACAGATTCATATGAGTGAAAACAATGTTGATCTAATATTTTTAATGTTAAAATTATACCCCAATAAGGTCGATTAACATGGAAAGGAGATTTTCTTTTTAAATTTGTTCTCTTTGAGAACTCAGGGAGATCATTTTAAAGAAGTATTGTTATGTGCAGTGAATGACTTTCTTCATTCTGCACAAAGTCTGTGAACATACCTCTACGCTAAGTTTGTAATGGTACAAGTATTGAGCGTTTTAAGATAGTGTATATTGTGTCATTAGATACAGATCCATTACATAAACTATATTTCCCACATCTGATTAGGAAATTCTAATTAAATTAAATTAAATTTTAAGATGAAATTCATTCTGTAAAAGATAGTCATTTTCCCAAATTTGGAATGTCTTTTTTGCTATGTGCACTTTATTGAGAAATTAGGAATACAAAAACTTTGTGTCCCTGTTTCAGAGACTATTTTTATGCATTTTTAGGATTTGTTTAATGCTTAGTATCTGGTCTGTGATATATTTTTAGTATTAGTATTAATTAATTTGTATTATTGGTATTGATATAAGTTGCATATGTCATGTTATACTGTTCTGGCAATAATTGTTTCTCATGACAAACTGTCTTGATTCAATTTTTATTCTATAATGTGTGTATCATTGTATTTTGTTCATCCTCATGCCAATTACATTCTGAATGTGAATGCTGATCTCTATTAGATTGTGAATTGTCATGAGTAATGAATGCAGTGTTTAATTCCACAGCTCAGTTGTTTGAATATCTGTCCCAGGCTCAGTTCCTGGTACAATCAAATTATTGCACATTGACAATCAATTTCCAGAATTAAATTTTGGATCATAAGCATTGTGGAACAGTTACATTCCACTCTTTGTAACCAAACAACAAAACCACAAAACTAAACCACAAAAAATGTAATAGAGGGTCCAAAAAGATCTCATTTAATAGATTACAACCAAAGAAACAATACTTGTACCTCTGATGGGGTATTGTAAAAAATATAGTTTTCCAAGTCACATTTTTAGTTACGTTCTCATAAATGTTAAATTGTAAGCGCACCCTTATTTTCACCATCTGTATGTCATAAACACCTGAGCTGTAGTTTTAAATGCAGTATTCTGTTACAATGAACATTTTGGATCAGAGTTGGACAATGGGAAATTTCACTCATTGGTTAAAAAATGGGATGTTATAATGCATGTGACATATATTTATTTATTCAAAAACAGTCAAAAACTGTATGTGACGTATGGGGGAGAAAATCATGAGAGACATGGGAGACATTACAATGCATCTCAATAAAATTGAAACTGGAACTGGAAAGATAGATTGTTAAACCTTGTAAGGAAATGTAGATAACAAAAATAGAATGTTTGTTATTTTTATTATATCTAAAGCAGTAAGTGCAGTTACGTTTGAGGTTTGGACAATATGCTAAAAGTTCAATTTTTAGCACTAGTGTAACTACATAATTAGGTGATTTATATTTTTGAATTGAAATGAAAGGCAGTAATACTGGTTTAAGACTCACAGTGAAAGCGATTTCATTTTGCTTATAAGATTGGGGCACTTCACCTATTGGCCTCTTGTCACCATCTTTCCTACTCACAAAATAAAATGGCACTTTTACCAATTGTATCGTAACGATTTGTTTTACCTGAGCAAAGGTGCGAAAATGTTTTCATTTCTTTTAAGCACTGTTCATATAAAGTGCTCTGTAATAAAATAGTATTCCATAGTATTGACATTAATTTGGTATGTCTCTAAGTAAAGTTACAAAAATGAAACAGGCTGTCTGTTAATAAGTTTTTTCTTAATAAAATGCTGTTTCTTACATTACAAGATACTATTGTAATGTAAAAATCATTTTGTTTTAATAAATGGATTTGTGACTGTCTATAAAAAGTAATTATTGGAAATTTTATTAAGAAGAAACAAGTGAAGTTACATTTGAACTTGTGTACTAGTCTGTGTTTATTGCCTTATGTATAACAAAATTGTTAATGCTATTGAAATTATAAAATTGTAATATTGTCAATATGTTCAATAAATACTAGATTTTACTGCTCTAATTTGATTTTACGTCCATAAAATCCTTACAATTATTTTTCTTTATTTTTTGAATAGTTAAGGTTGAAAATATAGGGAGTGATTTTGAAAAGTATATGGAGAAAATTTTAAACTTTCCGCGTAACTGTTTTTTTCAAATTTTTCGGTTACTTCTACGCTATTGGCTGTTCATTTGCCCAATAGAAATCAATACAGTTGCATATGGCGGCACCGGAAGTTGGCAAATAAGGCTTCTCCGTTTAACATTGAGTGCCATCTCTGAGATATACTCTTTGATTGGAGCTTCTCTCGAGACTAGCCGCGCTAGTTACTCTCTGGTGGACACGCACCTATAGTTTCGAAACTTTCTGATAGCATGTTTTGTACTTTAACTTTGTTTGTTGTGTTTTTAAAGTCATTTTGACTAGCCTTTGCAATTTACTTGGGAAACCAAATTCTATCATTATTTGTAGGAGTTGTTTCCTATTAACACAGTCATAGGCTTGTTTAAAATCAATATATAACTGATGTATTTCGATATTCTGTTCCCATGTTTTCTCTAAAATTATTATACTTTCTTGTGGTGTAATTGTTTCTTTCTCTCTGCGATATTATTGGATAAATAATGAAATGTTTTCAGGATGGCATTGCTGCTGTGTCCCCTCGAAACTGGATTTTAGGAATATAAGCATGTAAAATACAAAAATTAAAAAAAAACAACTAACTAACAAACTGAAAACACCAGCGAACAAAAGCAGAAAGTACTTGTGAGGAAAGAAAAGAAAGTGGAAGGAGAAGGTGTAACTTATGCTGCAGGGGCACTATAGGTATCCTATGTCTAATTACTACTTCTGAAGAGTTAATTTTTCTTTGATATTGATTCACAAAATACATCATGACTCGGGAACTAATAAAAATATTGAAATGATTCTTACTTTCTTTTACAGGTTATTTTTCAGATTATGTGAACCAAATATAATATTCCACCATACAATACTTAAGGAGATGCATTCAAAAGAAAGTAAAACAAAATAAATCCAAAATAATTTTATAATATTTAGAAATTTTTTTCCCCTTTAAAATTTTACTTCTCACAAAACATTGATGCTTACATAATGTAACAGTTATTTATTTCTATTCTGGAAAAAGAATTATGAAAATGTATGAAATATTAATGCCAGATGTGATACACTGTAAAAACTCATAACTCAAAATGTAATTTTTCTTAAAAACATTGAATTTTATTACTGTTTCCTGCATGTATATCTGCATTTAAGACAAATATTAAGATTTTAAACTAGATTATTAGGTACTTTTGGCTCTTTACATATACCTTAACAAATAATTTGCTACCTTGACTCTTATATTTCTTTTCGTTTCAAACGAATTTTAATTTTCGAAAAGTTACTTGGGTTTCAAATTAGTGTTAGAAAGTGGTATTGTGATGCAGCTGTAAATGATGCACAACTTGAAAATAAATTGAGGATAATAGGAAAAGAAGTTATCTTTCAAGTAAGAGTTTGAAAATTACATTCAAACCACTTAAATGTTATATGCAAATTCTCTCAAAGGTACTAAATACACAAATTAATGAAGCTAAATTTATACGAGCAAAAATTAATTCTAGCAATTCGAGTCTAATGAAATTTGACTTCAAATTTCAAATTAAATGAAGTTTCACTTTGGTGACTGATCATGGTGCATTCAAATTCAAATCTTGTTACACCTAACTCTCAATACTCTTCAATACTGAAAAATTCAGCACGTTCTTAATGATGGCTATGTCTTCTCAATGTCAAAAACATATTAAATTATCAATTACTTTCCTTTTACCACGAAACACTGATTTGATTATGATACTAATGTTAATATTACTCACCAAGGCATTCCAAGAATTATCTTCCTTCACTTCTACTGGTTCTTCTTTAACCTAGAGGTAACACAAAAACAATCGTTTAAAAGTATGCATGCCATTAACATATGCTGCAGTTGGAATATACATTTCAACCGAATTGAGCTCCATTAGGTTATAAATCATTACCCATGAATACAGTTAAATTTAAAATATCAATAAGCAAAGCTTTCATTTCAAGATGTCGAAATATTAAATCGAATTATCTTTCACTTTAAAGTTAGATAATGGTGCATTCAAATGCAAAAATTGTCACATTGTTCTAATGACGTAAATATCTTTCTTTTCTATCTCCACAACCTAAAGATTGGCATAAAATTCGCGACAGTAAGGTGGACTGGAGACAGTAAGGTAGATACCATTTGCTTTTCTTACCAAGCTATCAAGCCCCATCAGAATCGCCTTTTAAAGGACACATTTACAATAAAATTCAGTTCTCTTTTTGTCACAACATATTTGACACTTCTGTGGAACCTTTGTATTTTCTCCTGCTCCAAACACGTACTAAACCTAGATTACTGGAGCAATGAAGCCTAGAACAAACTATCGGCACTCTTCAAGGCTGCAAAAAACTACACATTCATAATAGTGGCTGGTACTTCTTTTTATTGGGAAAATGTCTCATCATTTCCTTTCCATTTACAACAAAACACTGAGCTTAGATTACACCACCAATGCTAATATTACTCACACAGGCATTCCAGCAATCATCTTCGTTCATATCAACCGGTTCTTGTTTAACCTACAAAATCGAAACCCATATAATATTAATAGAAGTAACAAAAAAAACAAAAAATAATCATTTAAAAGTATGCAAACCATTATCACATGCAGCACTTAAAAAATACATTTTAATCGAGTTTAAGCTTCATTAATTACGGGTTTGTAAGTCATTACCCTAAATCACAGGACTTAGTATATATTGACAATTCACATGCTAGCATTATGGCAAATATACAGAAAATGCTTACAGGATCTATTTTAATAATGCTTTCGTTTAAAATATTGATCTCTTCCATCGCTACCACTGTCAATGACAAATGAAAAACTTTATTTCCTGTTGTTCACAAACGTAAAATACAAACTTTCTGAAATAAGAAAGCAGGTTGATCTGACCATTCTAGGGTTATTTTAATGTTGCGTCTGAGTGAATTATCTCGAAGATGGTTGCACGACTTTTTTCCTCTTTCTTAGTCCCGCCCAGAGATGTCGCATGATCGCAACCGTATCAACAGTTGCCGCAGATCAAGCGACTCCAGCGGCAGAACCGGGAATGACTCAAATGAACGGCTGTTCTCTATCAGTCCTATGTCACTAGATACGCCGGTAGAAGTCGTTATTTGAATTTCAGCCCGACGCCACATGCAACTGTATTTTCACCAACGCGCTCTGACGGTGAATCTGTAAACTACTCATTTTGAGAGTTTGGCGTGACTGAGGTGGTTGATTCAAAGGCGTTTGTCTCTGAGGCGTTTGATGAGCTTTCATCTGCCCTGGCGAGCGTTTGCTGTGTGCAATAAATTCAGAGAGTATATCTGTGTGCTGCTGTTGCTAGCGACAGGTGATTTCGAGTCTGGGAAGATATCTGCGTTTTTGTAATATCGAAATCTACGAGAAGATGCTGGGTGCCCAATTGCACCAATTCGAAACCAAAATAAGCCGTTACAAAGCGGATATTTGGATTTCCGAAAAACGTTAAAAAGTGAGTAACATTTTTCGTATCTTACGTTTCTATGCATGTAGTTTGTTGATTAACACTGATTTTTTATTATTATTTTGTTGAATTGTGTCAGTAAAATAAATATATTTATGATTTAGATGCAGAGAATGATTAAAAGCAATTGGGGACCCAGCTCTTGCCAAATGTTCTTGGAAGAGATTGACAACAACCAGATTTGTTTGTAAAGAACATTTTGTGGAACAGCATTTATCTGCGAATTATAGGACGTATGAATATGCTGTTCCAATAAAATTTTCGGAACCGCGAAATCCCCTTTGCGAGGAAGCCTTGCGGGATTTCGATGCAAGCGTTCCAGTTGAAAGAAGTAAGTTCATTTTCTTCAATATGCATTTAGGCGTTTCAGTATTGTGTCGTAAAGTGATTCTCTAATGTAAATTTTCGGTTTCAGATGTCCAGATTCGAAATCCAGAAATTTCAGTGGATGTTACTCTCGGTGAGACTTCTTTTCAATAGAAATAAGTATAATTTATTTGATCAGACAACAATTTGTGGGCAATATGCATTGCCATAAAATAGTAAAATAATGTGAATAAAGTGTTTCTCATCAGCAGATTTTTCTGGCTATGCACATATTTGGTCCACTCAAATTTGCTTTATTTTATTATTAGAGATATCATGAGATTGGTATTGCAGACACACTGGTATGAAATGTGTGAAAAGTTATTGCAGATAATCTGTATATTTTGCAGTTAAAAACCATGGTACAGATTCATATGAGTGAAAACAATGTTGATCTAATATTTTTAATGTTAAAATTATACCCCAATAAGGTCAATTAACATGGAAAGAAGATTTTCTTTTTAAATTTGTTCTCTTTGAGAACTCAGGGAGATCATTTTAAAGAATTATTGTTATGTGCAGTGAATGACTTTCTTCATTCTGCACAAAGTCTGTGAACATACCTCTACGCTAAGTTTGTAATGGTACAAGTATTGAGCGTTTTAAGATCAGTGTATATTCTGTCATTGGATACAGATCCATTACATAAACTATATTTCCCACATCTGATTAGGAAATTCTAATTAAATTAAATTAAATTTTAAGATGAAATTCATTCTGTTAAAGATAGTCATTTTCACAAATTTGGAATGTCTTTTTTGCTATGTTAAGACACTTTGTTGAGAAATTAGGAATACAAAAACTTTGTGTCCCTGTTTCAGAGACTATTTTTATGCATTTTTAGGATTTGTTTAATGCTTAGTATCTGGTCTGTGATATATTTTTAGTATTAGTATTAATTAATTTGTATTATTGGTATTGATATAAGTTGCATATGTCATGTTATACTGTTCTGGCAATAATTGTTTCTCATGACAAACTGTCTTGATTCAATTTTTATTCTATAATGTGTGTATCATTGTATTTTGTTCATCCTCAGGCCAATTACATTCTGAATGTGAATGCTGATCTCTATTAGATTGTGAATTGTCATGAGTAATGAATGCAGTGTTTAATTCCACAGCTCAGTTGTTTGAATATCTGTCCCAGGCTCAGTTCCTGGTGCAATCAAATTATTGACAATCTATTTCCAGAATTAAATTTTGGATCATAAGCATTGTTGGACCAGTTACATTCCACTCTTTGTAACCAAACAACAAAACCACAAAAAATGTAATAGAGGGTCCAAAAAGATCTCATTTAATAGATTACAACCAAAGAAACAATACTTGTACCTCTGATGGGGTATTGTAAAAAATATAGTTTTCCAAGTCATATTTTTAGTTACGTTCTCATAAATGTTAAATTGTAAGCGCACCCTTATTTTCACCATCTGTATGTCGTAAACACCTGAGCTGTAGTTTTAAATGCAGTATTCTGTTATAATGAACATTTTGGATCAGAGCTGGACAATGGGAAATTTCACTCATTGGTTAAAAAATGGGATGTTATAATGCATGTGACATATATTTATTTATTCAAAAACAGTCAAAAACTGTATGTGACATATGGTGGAGAAAATCATGAGAGACATGGGAGACATTACAATGCATCTCAATAAAATTGAAACTGGAACTGGAAAGATAGATTGTTAAACCTTGTAAGGAAATGTAGATAACAAAAATAGAATGTTTGTTATTTTTATTATATCTAAAGCAGTAAATGCAGTTACGTTTGAGGTTTGGACAATATGCTAAAAGTTCAATTTTTAGCACTAGTGTAACTACATAATTAGGTGATTTATATTTTTGAATTGAAATGAAAGGCAGTAATACTGATTTAAGACTCACAGTGAAAGCGATTTCATTTTGCTTATAAGATTGGGGCACTTCACCTATTGGCCTCTTGTCACCATCTTTCCTACTCACAAAATAAAATGGCACTTTTACCAATTGTATCGTAACGATTTGTTTTACCTGAGCAAAGGTGCGAAAATGTTTTCATTTGTTTCTTTTAAGCACTGTTCATATAAAGTGCTCTGTAATAAAATAGTATTCACATTAATTTGGTATGTCTCTAAGTGAAGTTACAAAAATGAAACAGGCTGTCTGTTAATAAGTTTTTTCTTAATAAAATGCTGTTTCTTGTTTAAAATGCTGTTTCTTACATTACAAGATACTATTGTAATGTAAAAATCATTTTGTTTTAATAAATGGATTTGTGACTGTCTATAAAAAGTAATTATTGGACATTTTATTAAGAAGAAACAAGTAAAGTTACATTTGAACTTGTGTACTAGTCTGTGTTTATTGCCTTATGTATAACAAAATTGTTAATGCTATTGAAATTATAAAATTGTAATATTGTCAATATGTTCAATAAATACTAGATTTTACTGCTCTAATTTGATTTTACGTCCATAAAATCCTTACAATAATTTTTTTTTATTTTTTGAATAGTTAAGGTTGAAAATATAGGGAGTGATTTTGAAAATTATATGGAGTGAATATGGAGAAAATTTTAAACTTTCCGCGTAACTGTTTTTTTCAAATTTTTCGGTTACTTCTACGCTATTGGCTGTTCATTTGCCCAATAGAAATCAATACAGTTGCATATGGCGGCACCGGAAGTTGGCAAATAAGGCTTCTCCGTTTAACATTGAGTGCCATCTCTGAGATATACTCTTTGATACTCAATGTTAAACAGAGAAGCCTTATTTGCCCAACTTCCGGTGCCGCCATGTGCAGCCGTATTGATTTCTATTGGGCAAATGAACAGCCAATAGCGTAGAAGTAACCGAAAAATTTGAAAAAAATAGGTACCCGGGAATTTTAAATTTTCTCCATATTCACTCCATATATTTCTCCAAAATCACTCCCTGTATTTTCAACCTTAACTTATAAAAAATAACAAAAATAATTGTAAGGATTTTATGGAAGAAAAATCAAATTACAGCAGTAAAATCTAGTATTTATTGAACATATTGACAATACACAATTTTATAATTTCAATAGCATTAACAATTTTGTTATACATTAAGGCAATAAACACAGTACAGGAGTTCAAATGCAACTTCACTTGCTTAGAGACATGCCAAATTAATGTGAATACTATGGAATACTACTTTATTAGAGAGCACTATAAATGAACAGTGCTTAAAAGTAACAAATGAACACATCGCATCTTTGCTTAAGTAAAACAAATCATTACGATACAATTGGTGAAAGTGCCATTTTATTTTGCGAGAACGAAAGGTGGTGACATAAGGCCAATAGGACGTGTGCCCCAATCCTACGAGCAAAATAAAATCACTTTCACTGTGAATCTTTTATCAGTATTACTGCCTTTTATTTTATTTTAATTCAAAAATATAAATCACCTAATTATGTACTGTTACATAAAGGCCAGTAATAGTTGATTAGGTCAGATGACAGTATTACGTTTGTTTCTTGCTTTAACAGTTGTATCTGAACATTTGAGCATTGTGCCATTTTGAGCACCAGTGCTAAAAATTGAACTTTTAGCATGTTGTCCAAACCTAAAACGTAACTGCACTTACAAGTGGCTTTAGATATAATAAAGGATGCAATACCGAAAATTGTAAATCTGTTCGTTTTTGACACATCAACTTCAAATTTTTAGCACATTATAGTTATATTATGCAGATATCAACTGCCAAATTTGGAATTGCTAATTTTAATAGATTGTAAAAAAATAATTGTTTATTACTTTTTTATTTATATCATGAACAAATGCTCCTCTTGTTGTAATTTAATTAATTTTGAAATGAATTTTTTTTTACATTATGAGAAAAGAATAACAAAAATATTAGCGTTTTGGTTTTAAATTTTATTCATTACTTTACCAGAAAAAAATTTTTTTATGTTATACCTTACTATTCGCATAGCAAAAAAAAAGTTTCACACTTTTAACATTTTTTATTTAGAGAAGTATTAGCATCACTAAAAAATTACAACACTAAGTTTTTAACACAGTATCTTTTAATATACCTTGAATTTTTGAAAAAGATTCCATGAAAATTACATCATGTGGAGCATTTTCAATAAACAAAAATGTCAAAAAATTACTATTGCAGAAAATGACATTTAAAATTTGAACTTTCTAAAAAAAGTACTTAGTGGCCATATCTTGCTTCAGAACTCTCCTACTCCATATGTTTGACTTTCTTCTTCTTTCTTTTTAGCTTCTTTGGCATTTTTTGTCATTTTTAGTTTCTTTCTTGCAGTTTTCCTGTCCTGCTGCATAGCTCGTTCACTATTCTGCAACCGACGCTTGTCCCTGGCTGCACAAATTTTGTGACTTGTGGGTGTGAGATTTACTCCAGTCACACTTTCTCTTAGGGCCGGTTTCACCAAACGAAGAGTAAGAGTTTACTCTGGAGTAAATCACGTTTACACGAGAGTATCTTCTGGGAGCGTTTCACCAACACTTTACTCGAGTGTAAATCGCATACACGAGAGTAAATTCGAGAGTAACTTTACACGGCGAAGATCCGTCGAGTAAAATGCGGAGTAAGCTTAGTTTTCAACGTGCGTGTACCTGCGACGTGTTGTTATGGCTCGACGATTGCGAATGATGGTATTTGAAGATGATTCCGGCGATGATTCGGAATATTATCCTGTAATGCGAAGACAAAGATAGGTGTAGGAGAGAATGGATTGGTTTCCCAATTATGATGATCGAGATTTTGTGACGAGGTTATGTTTGACCAAATTATCAGCTCTTCTATTTTGAAGCGAAATAATTTGCATACTAAAAAATAAATATAAAAAATATATTCAAGTAGTAGAATTATTTCATAAACTATTATTTCTGAATTGTAGGTACCCATTTACAGGCAATCAGTCCAGAATCAAAATCAAAATAGGATATTCTATTAAAAATCATTTAAATCGTGCAAGTACGTATTTTATTTGTGAAGTAAAACTCATCGGGTACATTATGAACAGTGGAGGACTTTGTAAATTTATTTTTCACCGATGTGGATTCGAAATAAAGTAAATATATGACAAGAAAAGGAAAAATAAGAACAATAAGTACTTATTTATTTAATCAAAAACAGTAATAAACGGTAATAATAATAAGAGAACGTATGGGGGAGATCATCTGCGTACGTTTTCTTGAGTTCCAGAATCCCTTCCCAACGTTTTAACTATAACTAATAGTTGAAAGATGAATAAAAGTTAAAAAAATAAAACAAACAAATATTTCTTTTAAAAGCGCGAGGTTAACAACATTTGAAAAACTAGACATTTTCGTCCTAGTTGGTAATAATATACATTCGAAAACCTAGACTAAGTAATATTAAGAAATAAAGATACAAAAACTAAGAAATAAGCTACGCTATCTCAAATAACCACACAAAACTAAGAGCAAGACGACGCAAAGAACTTCCAAATCTGAAATGTAAGGAAATAACCAGAGGTTCCCGTTGGTCCGCAATGGTTCACAGTGTTACTCTCGTTCACGGCCTCTTGAATCACTCTCTACTGTGTATGAAAAATTGCGTGTTCAGCAGGTACGCGGAGTAAATTGGGGAGTATGTACTCTAGAGTAACATAACCCTCCAGAAGCGTGGTGAAACGCTTATATTTTACTCGAGAGTAACTATCGTGGAGTAATGCTTACTCTCGAGTAACTACTCTTCACTTTACTCGGCTGTTGGTGAAACTGGCCTCACTGGCCTCATCCCATGTTAAATTCAGAAATTGCTGACACCGCGGCAATTTCTAATTTTTTCTTCGACACAAATATTTCTTTTGGACATTTGCTCCAAATGACATTATGCAAATATTCATTTGCATTTTGTGTCTTGCCAGCAGTACATCTTGCATGCAATTTTTCGCATTCTTTTTACTAGTTTACTTGATCTCTTCTTCTGAGTATTATGTTTAGGCATTCTGTTCATTTTGCGTTTCCTTAACAAGGTACAACACAATGTAAATAGTTCTGTACTTATAACACTATGTACGAAACTAACCTATGTGCTAACCTAACCTACACATCATTTGATAAAATACTAATAATAAACAAATAACTTAAAAATCTAGCTAATATGATGAACAGGATCAGAGAAAAACTCGTCGCTGTCACACGAACCCAAACACAAACGTCAAATTGTACAAAACACAATTCTACTGACTACACCAGAAACACACGCTGAAGTCACGTTGTTTACACGTCTCCACTCGAAATAACGTTGGCAGTACTGCATCTTCGCGCCCAGATGTTCCACAAAGAATACACTTCAAAGTGGCAAAAATATTTACCGCGATATTAAAAAATATCCAGCCAAAAAATTAAGTTTCCAGGCTGCATGCAAAGGAAAGGGGGCGTAACCGGGCAACGCGCCTGGGCATTTAAATCCACGTGGCGGCCATTTAAATGGCGATACATGAAAAATTCTTACGACTGGCAATTCTAGAGACTTGGCACTTTCAAATCCATTAAAAATATAAAAATTGATATTTTTCAGAAATTTCAGTAAATTTCAGTATTGCATCCCCTTAAAATAACAAATATTGATACATAAATGTTATCTACTTTTCCTTACAAGGTTTAACAATCTATCTTTCCAGCTCCAGTTTCAATTTTATCGAGATGCATTGTAATGTCACATGCATTATAACACCACATTCTTTTAACCAATGAGTAGAATTGTCCAGCTTTGATCCAAACTGTTCATTATAACAGAATACTGCATTTAAAACTAGAGCTCAGGTGTTTACGATGTACAGATGTTGAAAATAAGGGTGCATTTACAATTTAACATTTATGAGAACATAACCAAAAATATGACTTGAAAAACTATATTTTTTACAAAACTCCATCAGAGTTCCAAGTAAATGTTTCTTTGGTTGTAATCTATTAAGTGAGACCTTTTTGGACCTTCTATTACATTTTTGTGGTTTAGCTCATCTTGGTATCACCAAGTACTCACCACTTCTTAGTACAGGTTTCCAGAAATGTGCAGGATCTTATGTTCAATTTAAAATGAAATTGATTATTTGATATTCACAATTTTATCGCATCCAATGACAGAGTACACACTGATCTTAATGCTCTGTCAGATCAGAAGAGGTGTCTGCAAACACTTTGTAGAGAATTAAGAATGTCATTTACTGCACATACTAATTCTTTAAAATTTTCTCTCTGAGCTGTGACTCCTCAAAGAAAATAATTTTAAAACAAAATTATCTCTTCATATTATCTTACATTATTGGGGTATACTTTTAAATTAAAATTATAGATCAACATTATTTTCACTGTAATGAATCATTTACATGCCTTTTTAACTGCACAAATTCAGATCAGAATCAGAAATATCAGCAATAATCTTTCACATTTTTTTCATGTCAGTCTGCCTGCAATACCAATCTCGTAAATATTCTCTAATAATAAATAAGGGCATGAAAAAGGCTCACAAATGTATCTGCCACACTCGATGTACCAGCATTCAGAAAGACAGAAGAACCTGTAACAATCAATAATAAATTATTACCAATATGCTATGGTTTCAGTAGCATACTTCTATTTGCCTTTCACACATATTAAAAAAAAACTCACCATTTTCAGTACGAACTGCTGCCTGTGCACAAGGACCTGAAAATTTTAAAAAAAGGTGGTAAGACTCTCTTTAAACAATCTACTGTTGTGTAATCAAAATTAATATGCCCCAAACAAAATTGTATGCTCATTTGCAATCTTGAAAAAATCTGTCCTGTTTGAAGCTCTATTGCCAAGAGGGACAGATGAACTACAAATGTAAACAATAAAAAATGAGTTAAACTGTGCTACGCTTTGGACAGATGAATTCTATTTTTAAAAAATCTTACCAGTTACAGCCATTGAAGTTGGTGACAATCTTGATGGGCTCAAACAAGGAACCTGAAAATAAACAGAAACATAAAATAGAAGTTCCACAACTTTCAACTAAATTATTTGAATGCCCTTTCAAGACAAACTTACCATGAATACTGTCAGCAAATGTATTGGGCACATTTCCTGCAGCATACCATAGTTTCTCATCCACAAATGATCAATTATTATCCCAAGTTTTCAGTAGCATTATTGTTCACAGTTACATGCAGTTGCAGAAAATGCTCTTTGCATATTGACTCACTAATGGTTAAATGTGCATTTGGAGAGAGATGGTTCCCAATATCTTTTAGCCATTCTGCCTCTAAAACAAATTATTTATTTTACAGACGTAATTAAAAAAAATAACAGCAGCATTAATCTACAAATTACATGCATAAAAACGTAAGATACGAAAAATTAAACTCACTTTTTCATATCTCTTGGAAACCCAAATCACCCCGTTTTAATGGCTAATTTTCTTTTAAATTTGTGCAATTGAACACCCAGCATCTTCTTGTAGTCATAACACACACTTCAGGCAATGCGATTAAGCTATAAATCACTAGATTTCTTTTCTAAACTCAAAGTAACTGGTGGCTAGAGACCGTTAACGGTCCCACAATAAGCACGCATAGACCACACATCCTACGCTGGAGACAGAAATTTAACCGAAATCCAACCGGCTGAGATAGCGCAAACTATGAAAATGAGTAGTTCACAGATTTACCGTCAGAGCGCGTTCGTGAAAATACATGTGCATATGGCGTCGCGCGTCAAAATTCAAATAAGAACGTCCTTGGGCCTATCTAGTGACGTGCGACTGAGTATTCACATTAATTTTGCATGTCTCTAAGCAAGTGAAGTTGCATTTGAACTCCTGTACTGTGTTTATTGCCTTAATGTATAACAAAATTGTTAATGCTATTGAAATTATAAAATTGTGTATTGTCAATATGTTCAATAAATACTAGAGTTTACTGCTGTAATTTGATTTTTCTTCCATAAAATCCTTACAATTATTTTTGTTATTTTTTGATAAGTTAAGGTTGAAAATACGGGGAGTGATTTTGGAGAAATATATGGAGTGAATATGGAGAAAATTTAAAAATTCCCTGGTACCTATTTTTTTCAAATTTTTCGGTTACTTCTACGCTATTGGCTGTTCATTTGCCCAATAGAAATCAATTCAGCTGCATATGGTGGCACCGGAAGTTGGGCAAATAAGGCTTCTCTGTTTAACATTGAGTGCCATCTCTGAGATATACTCTTTGCTTTAATCGTGAACATAAATTAATTCAGATGCAGTCTATATTGGTTCCACTCAATATATTTAAGTTAATCAATATATATGTAGTAAATATTACAATTTTTCAGTTTTATATATTTTTTATTATCTGTGGGGGCCCTTTGATCATGGGGGCCCTGAGGCACGAGCCTCGTCTGCCTGTGCCTAAAGATGGCCCTGGCGGTAGCCCAGACTGGAGTAACATATGAGAGTATGGGACAGATCATACACAGAGTAAAACTTCGTCCTAAATGGCAATTTTCATTGATAAGTTTGGAGCCGTTTCAAGAAAATGGCGTTTAAGCTTTGCTGTAATTGCGAAATTTAAACCTCTTTTTCAAAGATAATTTTTGAGTTTTCGAAAATCGTTATTTGAAGTACTTTCACTCACAAATGCAATAGTGTTTAAAAATTTCTGTGAAGGCGCATCTTAACGGCGTGAGAGGTATTTAAAAAAATTACATTTGCGTTTTTTTAAAAAAAGGATGATCTAAAATTATCTTTCTGTCATATTAAACAGCGCAATTATCATCTTTTGGTAAAATGTAAAGAAAAAATTGGAGCCATTTTTGAAAAAAATGCGTTTGAGCGTTTCTGAAGATACGAAATTTTGGGCTCATTTTAACAGAAAACTGTTCAATTTTCGATAAACTTAATCTGACATTATTTAAAGCACATAAACTCATAAATACAATAATGTTAACAATCGCAACTAACGACGTGATAGACAAATCAAAAAAATTACATTTTCGTAATTTTTGAAAAAAAAAAATGGATCCAGCAAAATGACGTTTAAGTCATCTCATAGAGTACATTTAGAATTATCCTTACCAAAAGTGTAAAGACAACATTTGGAGCCGGTGTTTAAGAAAATTTTGTTTTTGTTATTTTTTTAAAATTGCTCATATTTCATGCAATATTCCGCGAAAACTAGTAAAAGTTTAAAAAAATGTACGTGACTTTAATGAAAGAACTAAATATGGAGAACAAATTTTACTTGAAGGAAAAATCTATATGTTCAATTTTGTTGTTGCAGGAAGACCCCGGAAATAAGTCAAAATTTTTCAATTTTCGAAAATTCGGAATTAACAGTGAAAAACGCACATATTCCACCTTTATGAATATTTTACTCCGTTCTTACGAGAAATTTAAAGAAAAAATTTGGAGTCGTTTTTGAGAAAATTTTGAAACTGTCCCACGAGCAACACGTAAAGTACCACCAAATTGTAAAGAATGTTTTTCAAAAGTTCAGACCTTCAACTAGAGCCAAATGAACAGGGGTTTCTTCAATTTGGAAAAAAATCCTACGTATAGTTTCGGCGCTAGTGGTGTTGACGGACGGGCGGACGTTTTGGCGTCAATTGACTTATCGCTATCGAGGACCCACAAAACAGGGATTCTAACTTCACCACGTGTTAGATGATTTTTTTTCTTAATTTAGAATCTGGATTTATCCACTTTTTCGTTATCAGGGCTCGGCAATGAATTTTTTTCTGCCCAAAATTTTTTTTTCGTGCAGCATTAAATAATTTTCACTGTACTACGTATATTACTCCGTATACATATGTATACGAGAAAGTAAAAAGTAAAACTGACTCTAAAATAGAAACACGCACGTAAAATTAAGATTTAATTTCCCACTTACATTCAGTAATTCGATTCGGCAATGACTTTAACAAAAAGTTTTCAGCGTATTGTTATTGCCAAGTTGAAAGAAAAATTTTTTTTGAAAGAAACTTTTTTTTTTAAATTTTAACTCACGTTGTTATACTTCGAAGGGAGTTTTAGTTTTTTTATTTTAATACGACAGTGTTTTCTCTTTGTAATGCTACTGTGAGGTTAATTAACTACTTTTTTCTTCTGTCAAGTTAAAAATGTTTTGTCAAACTATATTTCCAATTCGGTGGAAAGAGAAAGCAATTTTAAGTGGATGTTTGTTAAGTATAATATATTTTACATAACTGGTTTGAAAATTTATAAATTCAGGAAACTAAGATTTACGAAATTAATAAAAGATAAAACGACTTAAATCATATATTTAAATAAAAAAGCATAATAAAGTTTTTCGCCTCTGAGCAATAATGATAGAGATAGTGTATTGTTTCAACAATGTGAACAATGAACTGACTTATTCAGTGTAGTAGCTTTGAAAGCGCTGAGTTGACATCGATAAAAGCAGTTTATGCATATATTTTGTAAAAAAATCTAAGCTGTCAGTGTGCTGCGTGTCAGTGTATTCAATAAGTTCATTGCCGAGTTTTAACTTCATTAAAATTCATTCATGGGCATAATTTGGATGAAGTTGAACAAATTATGAAACTTATCTTCCTGGATGATTCAGGCCATCACTTGGAAAATCTGTTGGTCAAGTAAGATGCTGATATTGAGGTATGGTATTTATAAGTTGATTTTTATTTGCTGGAGAAACAGAACATCATACGTATTATAGTTAATGCCTGGAACGTTTTTTTTCTTTATTGCTTCATTCGTACTGTTAAAAAGTAGTAGACCATTGTTAATAAAAATATAATGTGCATATTTCTTCAACATTTTATTGCCCGACTTCGTACGAACTCCATTTGCTTTTTTGCTATCGTGCAAAAAAAGTAATACATTAATTACCAATTATAAACCACCTTTATTACAATATCATGAAAAAATATGAAGAGACGAATAAGAATTAAAATAATTATATAACGGGTTGTGAACGTATTCGCGAAAACCATTTTTCAATTCATTAGACCTAAATGTATGTAGATTTTTTTTACAGACAAATTTCCTGCGTGGCATGTTTGCTTTTACAATTATTTATTATTACAATATTTTTTATAATAATTTTTTAAAATCTACTAATATATGGAAGTGAATATTTTAGATTTTTGCTTATAGAAACTGTATTACGTGATTTTTCAAACTTCGTTTTCTGTGCCTACCTACCTTCATAACACAACAAACAACAGTTTTTTTGCCATTGATCCAGCAAAAGACAGAAGAATTAGATTGTTGATTTGATTGAATTTTTAATTGCAGGAAGATTCAAATGCAGGGTATTGATGGCGTCTTACGAAAATTAAATTTATTTGAATAATAATTCTATGTATTTTCAGTGAAGTACATTTATTAAATCAAGAAGTAGATATTTATATAAGGTAAAGTAATTTCGTTTGAAAGGTCGAATTGTTGACGAAGGTTTTGGGCATTGTTATTTATAATCTTAGTGAGAGAATGATTTAACTCTAAATTTTGATTACTATTAATATTGTTGTAATAATTCATGTCAATAGTTCGAGTTTGGTATAAACATTAGGTGAAGAGGCGATTGTCAATTATTTTTGTTCAGAGATTTATTTCAACATTTCCTTCAGTACTAATGGTTTGTCGCAGTGATGTGGGAATATTTTTTTTACGTTAAAGAATGAATTTTCAGTAGACCTTTTAAGTGTTTCGTGAAATACTAATTTGCTTTTGAAGAGGAACCAAAGGATGAAATCACTTAATTGGTAAATTATTTGCATTTTGTTTTCAAAACGCATACCATATAAAATATTGTTTACGTAGTATTTGCATAGAGAAAGGGTTAAAAATTGGATTATAAAATAAGTTTTTAATTCATTTATAGTAAAAAATGATTAAAATAGTGATTTTGTTGTTTCTGAAGGAGATGATGGCCCATGATACACTAGCCAAATCGCTTACCTTCCACGTCCGAGAACCATTGTTCATATCCAGTCGATCCATGTGGAATTTGTGGTGGACAATGAATGTTCGCAGCAGGGTTTCTCGGCGGCTCTCCAGTTTCTCTTCCTCTCATTCCTTCATTCTCCCATTATACAAATCATGTATAATATTCACCAAGCATCTCAAGTACGCCCGAAAAGGCCATGCATGTACTTCCTTGAATAATGGTTCCACTGTTCATAAACGTACATTTTTTTGTATTAATACTACTTTTAAAGATTCTTAGTACATTTAATTGGTATTTTCTGCGTCTTAAATATTATTGAAAAGTTCAAGAGGGGAATTTTAGCAACCTACCGACAGGCTCACTGCCCACACCCATCTACAAACGGATTATTGCAAACTGAATATTTACTATTTGAATCGTTCCAAAACTGACGAAATTTTGCGAATATCTGTCGATTTTGCGGAATCTTGTTTTCCTTTGTATCGTCTAAAAATGAAATAAACTCACGTTCGTTAAGTTTTTTCGACATATTGACGAATATTGAAGAGATACTTCATTTTACAGTAAAACTTGATTTAGATTGATAGAGATGCCTCTCCAAAAAGGTTAAATATTTGAGATATTTTCTCCACATCATTCCCTTTACTTCTAAGTCCATCGAAATATATTTTTTTTGAGATAGAATATTAAGAAGTTTCTGAGAGTCTTCCTTAGGTCATTTACACGTAATGTACGGAAATAAGCAATTTAACTTTGTTGTTTTATAAAACATTTTATGTCCTTCGAAGGTACAGAAATATTGCATTCAACTTTCAGCGCTATCTGTAGGCGAAAATTGAGTAACATGGAGTAGCTGACCATTGACAATTTTTTTTGTAAATATAAATGAAAAAAGTTGTGAATACTTCTGAGGCAAAGGAATAAGCTCTCGAAAAGCAACTTTAACTCAGCAATAATTTGCTTGATAATGTTGGATTACAGGTTATTCAATCATCAATTATTTAGTAAATCAATTTCAACACTAAAACAAGAGTATAAATAGACATTACATAATGAAATAAAAATACATTGTGTTTGAAAGCGTTTTTAATTTAAGGTTTTTGAGAATATAGTTAAATTATTCTAAATGATCATAAAAGTTTCTACCAAATACTTTTTAATTCATTCGAAAACGCTTTTAACTTCAAGTCAACAATTGTTACTGAAAGTTTGCCGCTACTATGCAACAATGGGTCTGGTAGTAACAGCTGCCACTAGCCAATAAAAATCTTTAATTAAAGTAATGTAATTGTTTTAAAAAAATAGAGTAATGCCTTTTCAACTCTCCGATTAAGTTATGGCCTGAACGTTTGTGGTGTATGTAGTGTGTGTGGACATAGTTTGCTAAACTAAAGTTGATTTCAAACCCCGGCCCAGCATGGACAAATATTTTCCGGATTGGAAACATTTTTCCGGGTTCAAGCAACACCACCACCACTCAAAGCCTTCTTACAAACAAATGACGTCATGATATTTAGGCTGCTGATCCATATAATACTGTCTGGCTGCATCAGAGTTTGCCTGCGTCGCTTTAGCGTTAGAAAACAAGTTTTTCCCCTCAATGTTCAATGCAAGGAAATATAAAAATAATGCCAAAGAATATTATGTCATTATTATTAAACATAGTTAACAAGCTGTGTACAATTTTCTTCGCCAATTAAGTTAAACACGTAGAGCTTCCTGAAAAATACCTGGCACTACCTAATAGAAGAAACTGAATGTAAATGATCCATTCAGATGCATTCTTTTAAATCCTTTAGAACTACAGACATCCGCGTTATTTGAAAATGTTTAGGACTACATTTCTTCTTATTTCAGGTAAAACACTTCAATGTCAGTAAAACACTTCATTTCAAGAACAATACATCATTTTGTGATGACATCAAATTAAAACAATTTTAAGAGGATTTCAGAAAATTAGTAGTAAAATTTAAAGTTATAAAATTGTTCAAGCCCTTGAATGTCAAATGTTTGAAACATTCTATTAAATGATAATGAAATTTTATCATCAATCATATCTTCAACTTGATCATCATTATTTGCATATCACCAAAATTGATGTGTTTCAAAACAAGACATTTACACCTGCGGCGATTTCAGCTTCCTATTGAGAAAATTATATCCTGGTTCGCTTATTACTAGGGTCTACTTATTATGATCTTTCAGAATACAAGTATGCCTGTTGTGTTGTAAATATTGCTGGTACAGCCCCATCTCTTAGCCTTGGTACAGAAAATATTGCTGTTACGATCTTGCAATTTACCTCATCAAAGCATTCCACAACTTGAATAACATCTTCAGGCTGGAAATGCAATGCGCACTCATGAGTAAATGCAATATATTATAATTTGATATAAATGGAAGACAGCATACATATTATCGTCATAAAAGTAGTAATGAATTAAATCCTAGTTTTGAAAATGAAAAATATGAACCATCTAGACAAAGCAAATGAACAAATTTCTCTTGAAATGTATTAAGTAAGGTGAGTACTTGGAATAGATGGATATTTTCACATGAAACAATTACCAAAAGGTGAAACGTCAAAACATCACATATGTAATTGAGTGAATCTTAAACCCCTGGGGAAAAAAATGAGCAACACAAACTCACACCACTTTTTTAGAATTTGAATATCTTAAAATCATGTCTGCGCGTGCTTTATGGAAATACTGCTTTGGAAAGTAATGATATCAGTGAGACAATTGTTTTGAATAAAACTTCAAAAATAAAACTGATTTAGATGGGGCATGGCCCCCTTCCCGGGATCCGTCGCTGTTCAGTAATATGTTTTGCTTACCCTGAAGATTTGTTCATAAGTCGCCACAGGTACTTTTAAACTGGAACTCCCATTTAAAGTTCTTGAGCTCCGGTGAGTCAGGAAAGGAACCACGGCTATCTAATAGGGATCTTCAATGTTTACTTTCTCGCGCTTTATTTGTCAGGAGAGAAAGTGGGGAATGTAATTATGCGACCGAAAATGGCGAATTTTCGACAGGAAAACTCTTTTTGCCGAGCCCTGGTAACAAAAAGTGAATAAATATTGTTCCTAAAATAGTAAATTACTTCCTCTAACACATTGTGTAGCCTGAATCCATGTTTTGTGGGCCCTTGATACAGAAAAATCGATTGACTGCAAAACGTCTGACCTCTCGTGAATGGTCAGCGTTACGACCTAAAAAATAATTTTCCCCCAAAATTAATATTCCCCAATCGATTTAAATGAGCTCCAGACCTATTGAGTTTGGAACGGTTATTTTGATGGATTGGGGCATGGCTTCCTAGAAGGTAGCCAAAGTTGGAGGGTGGGGGCTTTATGTGAACCCTCAATAACATTTTCAAAATTTTCTCAAAACTGGCTCCAATTTTTTATTAAACTTTGTCCTCGGTTAGCGTAATGTGCGCTCAAGAGAATCGCGGAGGTCTCAATTACGTAGAAATCCCTTATTTTTCAAAAACTACCAATGTTCGAATATTTTTCTGTGTCATCCTACAACTACAATATTGTGTTTTTTTCCTGAATAAAATCTGTTTTTTAAAAACAGATTTGAAATGAAGTTATGTATAATTTTTCGAAAATATGAGTAATTTTTGTGCAATTTTGTGTGAAATGTAGGCAATTTTATTTTTTTAAACTTTTTTTAAAAAACTCCATTTTTTTCTTTAAATTTTTTCCTTTTTATCGATGGACGGTAAAAAGGTGGTTCTAGTCTCATTTCTGCTGAACTCTGTATTTTCAAAAATTGCAAACTTTTAAAATTTTAAAACTACAAAATGAAAAAAGAGATTCTTGTCTTAAAGAAAAATTGTTGTCGAAAATCAGCTCTTTAAAAAAGTTCTTGTACATTTTTTTAAGTGTCGTTTTTGTGAAATCTGTGCTTAAAATGTCAGCAGGTTATATAAAGAAACATTTTCTCAAAAAACACTCCATTTTGTCCACGGATAGAACAAGAAACGCTTAAAGGGGGAAGGGAGATATCTGGAGTTAGCCCCCGCAACTCGACTTACAGGTCTCACCATCCTGCGGAGGAGCACCGCCACCTTCCGAGATAATACACTCACTACACTAACGTGACTAGAGACCGAAGCAGTTAACGTGCCCGTAAATATCAATAAATCCATAAATCTCAAGTGTTTGTATCATGGAAGACGAACACACCACCGTGCACCCTGCGTAATCAACAAAATTTGTCACTCAACATTCCCGGATCAAGGGTATTACTGTATTTGGTCTGCGGAGTCCCGTTGGAGGTCCGGCACAACAAGAAAGACTCAATACCTCCCAGGTGAGCAGACTCCAGCGCCGTTTGCAATTTCGCGGCACCCGGGCCGCCGCAGCGCTTTCGCCGGCAACGCGCGGAGTTCACTCGACTCCGACTCGACGAGGAAGTTGCAAGCGCGGTCGCCAGATGGCGCGGCGCGGCGGGTCGCACGCGGCCTTGTCGGTTACGCGAAGTGGGCGTGGCGGGGACTGCGGCACGGCCGCGCGGATCAGGGCGTCACGCGGCGGTAGCGGCGTCGACCGCCACCTCTCGTACTTTCCTGCTCGCCGGCGCCGCCGACGTCGATGCGGCCGCTCGCCTGACGCCCCGCGACGCCGCTCGCCGACGCGTCTCTGGCCTCGCGCGAAGCGACGCGGGCTCCGCGAACGAGCGCGCGTCCCGACGCGGCCCGGCCGCTAGTTTTCCCTCCTATGCCACCATGTCCGTGCTCATTTATTTACTCACTTCATTATTACATTACAACGCCGGGCGATCCGACGGCTATGTATTATATAAGACGTGGATCCAGAGACTAATATCATGAGTGGGTTATTATATAATAATACAATATAATAGGGGATCAAGGTCACCCTATAGATGTACGCATAACGCCCATCAAACATATATAATGGTTGTTTTGGGAACATATGTACATTTTTTGTATTCTGCTTGTTCGGCATTGCTGCGTTAAAAATAAGAAGTATTTTGAGATATCTGGCTTCGAAGCTACAGCCATCGATCCATCTCCCCCAAAATGCATACAATGCGCGATCAATTAAATAATCATCGACGGAGGTATATTCTGAAGTCTGTCGTGACAGCTTTACTGCAATGACTGTCAGCAAATGAAAGGAATTATGAACAGTAATTTATACACGTTCCCAATAGATTGACTAACGAATATGATGAAGTAGTTTTGAATAGCGCACTTTTCCGAATGACTTTGTGAGCGGCGTAATTATAGCGTATGTGCATTTAACGGTTTCTTTACATGATTCTTTTACTCAAAGAGTTCTTTGTTTTAACAAAAAAAAGCGTTGTTGAAACAAGTTATCATCTGTGTGGAGTATGGCTTATTTATTTAACGTCAAAAACAGTTAAAAAAATGTGACGTGCTATGGAGAGAAATGAAATCTGTGCAAGTTTTCAACATTCTGTACCCTAAGCCATATACTACTTGAATTTTGAATACAGACAGAAAATGAACGTTTTTTTGCAACGATTTTTAACAAAATATTCGCTCCAATGTAATAAAATCTATTTTCAAGGGTAAATCAGCTAGAGATTTGGGCTCTTATTCCTCATCATGTCCTTTGTCAAGGCCGCCACAACATGGAGAACGGTCATTTGAATAACTATATTTACCACTGAATTCTAGAAGACGTGCACTGATCATGAAGTTACACTTATGTCCAGAAGCAAAACAAGGCCCATCTCAGCATTTGCTCAAAAGATCAGGGAAACTGAACGAAAAACCTGATCGAGATGGTTGGAGTACCATCTTACCTGATCGAGATGGTTGGAGTACCCTTTTTGCTTAGCTATGTCGCAATGTGTAAAGTATGTTGATAGTGCAACCATGGTGGAAAAAGATGGATGGGCTCTCGCGTATCGTATCCGACTTCAGCCAATGAGCTTTAAGCGCCAATTTGCGTCATAATATTAGCGGCAATTTTAAATATCAAAATTAACAAAGGCACTTCGTTTCAAACGCCAGACGAGACGCTCGCCGCCATGTTAAATGGAAAGCAAGAGGTGTTGAGAAATATTTAGAAAGTGGCATTAAGTGACTATTTTCAGCGGTGACCAATCAAAATAATACAAAGGAGGTGTAATTGGAATAGAAGATGCAATTTTTTTTATTTCAATGACTTATAACAAGGTAATAATTTTGGTATCTGGTTGCATTTAAAATTCCCGCGAATTTAATTACCATAATATTAACTTATCGTAGTAAAAGTTTGTACAAAATTATGGTACACATTTTTTTTTTTCAATTTTTCTTTCCTATTACATTTAAATCGTATTTTTAAAAGAGAGACTGTAATTGCCTTAATTTCAATTAATGATTGTGATTCAATTAATGATGTTTGAAAGAAAATACATCAATACATTAAGAATATAAATTGTAGAATAGAGTAAAAATCGAAGTAATATTGCTATTTTCAAAGTAAAGTATAATTGAAATTAAATTAATTATTTTTCTTATCAATATGATCCGTTCCTGCTCTCCGAGTATCTTTCTCATGGCCCATAGTGCCTGTATACCTGTATACATTTCATTAATCTCAAGCAGAAATATTGCCAAAAATACTCATTCTTTTTCAAAAAATGTACATGACCTTTTTCAATGAGCTGATTTTTAAATCAGATTTCGTTTAAATCAAAAATCTCTATCTTTCATACTGTAATTATTGCAATTTTTGAAAATAAGGAGAAGCAATATGCTTTGGCAATTTCTGAAGGAGAGCTCAACGAAAGTGAGACTTAGGCCATTCTATTAAGGTTTCTTGTTCTACCTCTGGAAAAAATGGAAAAAATATTTGGATCGGTTTTTGAGAAAATAATTTTTAAAATATTTCAAGCACGAATTTGCATACAAATCGATGGAAATTTCCATATTAACGGCATAAGAGCTATTTCAAGAAAATTACATATTTTTAATTTTTGAAAAAAAAATGAAAACACCAACATGAACTTAACGTCATATTAAACAGTGCAATTAGCACTATCAATAGGAGAAATTTGGAGAAATTTTTGAGAAAATGCCGTTTGAGCGTTTCTAAAAAGGCGGAATGTTGAGGTCATTTTCACAGAAAACTGTTGAGTTTTCGAGACTTAACTTAACATTGTTTAAAGCACAGGTACTCATAAATATAATAATGTGAATAAATCGCATGTAATGTAAATATTACCGGCGGGAGAGACAAATAAAAAATTACATTTTTGTAATTTTTGAAAAAACAAAACATGTGTTGTTTTGACATAAACAAAACAAGCTATGTGTTGTTTATGTCATCGTATAGGGCACACTTGGCAGTACCCCAACCAAAAATTAAAAAAACAATTGAGCCGTTTTTGAGAAAATCTTGTTTTTGTAATTTTATAAAATTGCAAATATTGCACGCACTATTCCACGAAAACTACTAACATTTCCAAAAAAAATCGACTTGAACTAATTGAAAGGACTATTTATGCACAACATGTTTTGTCCGGGGGGGGGGGGGCATTATGTAAAGTAATCCAAATTTTAAGAAGTTTTTTCAAAGCTTCAACTAGAGTCAGATCACATAGTATTCTTCAATTTGGAAAATACCGTACGTGTGGTTTAGGCGCTAGGAGTGTTCACAGACGGACGGACGGACGGACGGAGGGACGTTTTGCTTCCAATTGGTTTTTCAGCATCAAGAACCCACAAAACAGGGATTCTGGCTACACCACGTGTTCAAGAATTTTTTTCTCTTAATTTTGCAACTGATTTATGCACTTTTTCGCCACCAGTGCTCGGCAATGAACTTTGTCCGCAGAAAATCCGCCGTTTTTTGCGCGCAGCATTACATAACTTTCTCTATACTACGTTTATTACTCCGTATATGCGTACGTATACGAGAAAGTAAAAGTTAGTGCTGTTTTTAAGACAAAAAAACATTTAAAAAAATAAAAATTGCCTACTTTCCACGCAAAATTATGCGAAAACTTTTCAAGATTTAGAAATATTATACGTGACTTTATTTCAAAGTCTGTCTTAAGAACAAATTTTATTACGGAAAAAATCTCTAGTTGCAATCTTTTAGTTGAAGGAAGGCGTCAAAAAATGAAATTTTTCAATTTTCGAGTAAATAGGGCTGTCAACGAAAACGAGACCTATACTCTTCTCTTAAGCGTCATTTACGCTATCCGACAACAACATTTAATAAAAAATGGAACCATATTTTTTTCTGAAAATTTTCCAGGTGTTTCATGTTTAGTACCCTCCCTCCAAATAAAAAAAAAATCCGTTTCCAATTCAAGGGGCCACGACATCAGCCAGATCGATTGGGGAATATCAGTTTTGGAGAAAATCGGCTGAACGGTTTAGGCGCTACTATTGACCATTGACATTTTACCGTCAATCAGCTTTTCGGTATCAAGGACTCACAGAACATAGATTCTGACTATACTACGTGTTAGAGCAAGTATTTCACTGTACATAAGGACATGCTGAATCTCCTTTTTTAAATCAGGACCCGACAATAGGTTTTTATGTCGAAAATTTACCGTGTTTTCCCCCAGTATTACAATAAATACTCTCTCTATACTGCGTAAGCAGAAGCGATAAAGTAAAAATGGAAAATTTTCGGCAGAAAAACTCGTATTGGTGGGCCCTGATAACATAAAAGTGGATAAATCCAATTGATAAATGTAGAAAAAATCCTCTAACATTTGGTTATTCAGGTTTTGTGGGGCCTTGATACCAAAAAATCGATTGTCGGCAAAATATCCGTCCGTCTGTGAACAACACTAATCACTAGAATCAATAGAAGAACACTAGAATCAATAACTAATTAAAGAATTGTCATTTAATCATTCATATAATTAATATTAATTATTAATTAATTAAACCTTTATATCTGCAAACTTTCCTGAAAATCAAAAGGATTTTTTATTAAGACTTTTAATCAAATAGTGTTATATCAACAGAAACAAAAGATTTTTGTAAAAATGATGCAAGTGCCATAGCTTATCTTTCGGAATACTGAGAGTTCTTTTCTTCTTTCCATCAATTTGTGTAAATGAAAAGTCACTCGGTTGATGTGCTCCTAACCGTTTAATATCAATTTTTTCTTCAAGTCTCAGTGAAGAAAACGGGAAAAGGCGTAATGAATGCATCGTGTTCATCTTACAGCGCGCAGAACTTCCATGTGAACTTGGAAACGGCGCGGGCAGACTGCCGTTCTCTGAGAAGGGCCCGCTGATGCGGGCCCGTAGGACTGCTGAAATTAGCAAGCAGTGAAGAAGTACGAAAGGGCGCTGACCTTGTAAAGGGAGTGGAGATACAGCATTGGGGCCCGCGCAGGCCAGGCCCCATTAGCACTACTAACGCTATCTTTGAGTGCGACAAGTAACTATGACCCCCCAATTCTTGTTATTGGGACTTGGAATGAGTTCTGGGGACGAATTGTTGATCTTCACGAATAAACAATTTCAATAAAGTACTGCAATTGTCACACAAAAAGATTACTATAAAGATAAAAAAAACTTTTGTGTATTTATTAAACATTGGTGGGGCCCGGCCCCTGTGGCCCCTTAGGACGAGCCGCCCCTGGTTAAACAGTTCAGTCGATTGTCTTCAAAATTTACATTTTTCCCAACCGATCTGAGTGATGTTGCGGTCCCTTGTATTTGAAACCGATTTTAATTCTGGATATACTTTACATGAAGCCGCTGCGACATTTTCAAAATTTTCCAAAACGGCCCAAAATGTTTTGATTAAATTTTGTTGTTGGATGGTGTAAAGGGCATTTAACAGAATGGCGCAAGTCTCATTTTCATCAAAATCCCTGATTTTTTGAAAATTGCGAAAGTTCAATTTTTTTCGGCGTCTTCTTATAATTAAAATATTGAAGAGATTTTTACCTTAATGAAAATGTTTTTAAAGATAGATTTTGAAATAAGGCCATGCACAATTTTTCGAAAATTGGAGTTTCCCCCCCCTTAATTTAGCTTGAAATATAGGCAATATTACATTTCTTAAACAATTATTTCTCAAAAACTGCATCAAATATTTTGTTTAAGTTTTGACCTCAGATACCGTAAAGGACCCTTAAGAGAATGATGAAGATCTCAAGTTCGTTAAAATACTTGCTTTTTAGAAAATTGCAAAAACTCAAAATTGTTTCTGCGTTTTCCTACAACAACAATTACGAAGATAACGTTTTTTCATTGTGTTCATCAAAAACAGGTCTTCAAATACGGTCATGTTCAATTTTTCGAAAATTGAGTATTTTTGCGTAATTTTGCTTCAGACATATTGTCCGAATTATATTTCGGTCTCATTGCTAGCGGCTGACTGAGGAGATGTGGTTCCGTCTGAGAAAGGTGGGGATAGGACCCATTGTGGAATTGGCGACCACAAATGAAAATGAGCAATTCGAACCACAGCTCGTGAATTGAAATTGCAATCGGCGAGTACCTGACGGAAATGTGGAAGTTGGAATATATTGGAAATGTTAGTTGTTTATAGATGACAATGTAAAATATGAACCTGAAACGAATTAGACACACCTAAACATTTGATTTGTACACCAAGTATTATAATTTCTTGAAGAGTAATTCACTTTGCGACGATGTAATCACAAATTGAATGTGGTGCTAAACACAAAAATGTAATGTTGAATCGTTTTTATTTGACGTTGCAAGTAATCATTTATTTTTTACTAACTTTTTTTAATTGATTAAGTCAGTTATATCAAAGAAAAGAATCCTCAAAATCATGATTACTTTCTGCTCTAATTTTTGACAAGATTACATGATGTATTTCTAATATCAGATCAACGAACACTCTTAATCCATAATCGTTTATGACGTTGATGTATTTAAAATATATTAACGGAATTTTATGAGTATAATGTTGTCGATAAAACATTAATTCAACTTCACTGGCGTCAACTTATATCTTCATAAATATCTCCAACATTAGTGTTGACCATTGTCCAGTACATCTGACGTTTTCGTTAGGTATACTCACATAAGTTACTAAGTTTTGCTCTTATTTAGACATTATAACATTCTTGGTGAAATATCAATTTAAATTGTAAATTAATGGTAGTTAGAATTAATTTTTTAAAAAATTTAATTGCTTTAAAATATTGTTTGAGAGACTCAATATTCTAAATATATCAAAAAAGGAAAATATGTCGGTACATAGCAGTGCAACGAAGAAAATAATAAGTGAATTATGGCTCTTATAGCTACAAATACAGAACATTACACATTTAAAAAAGTGAGCAAATAATTTCGCAGCATGGATCATTGCATTAGAAGCCCCGGCATTCAATCTACGCGCTGCGCCGTTCCCTGTGTCCGATTGCAAGCTGCTCCCTTTCCAACAAAGCTGCGCACCCTCTACTACTTGCACTTGCACTTGTACCGCTCTCGCAGGCAGAGCTCCGGCTCTTTGAGTGAAGAATGCCCGCAAAAGTAGGTGTTGTTCAGGCCTGCATTACGTAATTATTTTCAAACCCTTATATACATAATTACGAGGTCATTCCCCTCATAAAGTTTAAAAGGCACTAAATACCCAATACATATGTATTAAGTCTTTACTATATTTTATAAATATAAATTTATAATGTGTTTCTAAAAGAGCAAGTTAGCTGATTCGAACATTTAAAAAAAAAAATATCGATGAACTTTATAAAAACAATGCCTAACACTTGTACTCATAAATAATTGTTATTTGTATATCAAGGGCGTTAAGTAGATGTTTTTGCCCCGAGGGCGACTTCAGGTTTACAACGAGTTATTTTACTAATGTGAGCATTATGCTATTTGTTGATTGTATTTGATTACATCGTAATTTTAATAAGTAGAATTCAAAAAAATAGTATGTGTTCTGTTGGTATTAGAGCGGGCCATAAAGTATTCAAAAAGCCCGAGGGCATAAAGAATCAGAAAGGGTATTAACAATACCGTTACTTGTTTTGAGGTCCGTAAACACACAGCAATGAACTAGGAAACCATAAATTTGATTTTTTGTATACCAGCATTATAAACAACCCTTTTCCATTAGCAAAATCGTTCATAATATGGCATATTACGGCACGAATCGTTACGTCATCGCTATTTCTGCACGAAATATGAGTTATCACTGACATAATACTCACAGCCACCATTTATCATCAGTTATGGAATACAAAGAAGGCAGTGGTACCATGTAAATAGATTCTGTGTTCGCAGTAAAATCAAATATATTGTAAAAAAACTTGCACTTTTAAAATCTAATTTATTTACTTATTACTACTTTAAAATTACATGTTACTGTTATTCGGTAATATTTAACAATAACAAAGAGCATCAAATTAGTTTTATGTATATGAATAATAATAGTACAGTTGGATACGTTTGTCAAAGACACTTCAGAAGATTCCAAAGTGCTTATTTTTCTTTACTTTCTGTACTAACCAATATCTTGTTGCAATGTAAATCTTATTATTCACTGATTCTTCAATGTAAGATTCAGTTACATTTGAAGATCGTCACCCTCCATAAAATGTAAGTGCAGTAATATCACCACCAATATCAACGATAAACGTCGCGGGTGTCTTCTTAAACGAACACATTTACACATTGTCTTTAATTGTGAATATGTGCAACATAAGGTAGACACACTACATGCTGTGGACTTAATGTTTAAATAATCATGCATCATAACTACCGTTTTCATTCTAGCATGTTCATTGTAGTAACTTAGCCAACCTACTCTGACAGATAGGAAAGAACAACAGCCTCGCATACCAAATTTACTTATTTTTCATCCATCCAGCATTTATTTTCTGCTTTTGCAGCTTCTTCCAAAATTCTTTTGGCAAAGAATCCATAATGTTTGAAATGTAACTTTCAACCTAATTGCCATTTGTAAACAAATTACTTGCTTAGGTAGTACTCGTGACGTCATAACATGAATCCGAGGTTACAACTTAACATTCAAATTGGTTTCGCTTCCTTAATTTTTTATAACACTGTTCTACAAAAAAATAGCGTATGCAACTCGTTTATAATGTTACTTTTTTGCACTCATAAGAAATTATTACCGAACTCACTCCTAACGTCGCTCGTTCGGTAATATTTTCTTATTCGTGCAAAAAGGACAGCATTATAAACTAATTGCATAATATACTATTATAAATATAAAAATACTAAACATATTTACTTTTCCTATAATAGTTGGATAATTGCCGCCTATTTTATTTTCAGGTAACTCACGAAAAAGTTATATATAACCACAAGTATAATTTATGTTCAAAAATTGGACACACGTATTTATGACTTAAATTAAATATAATTTAACTAGCCTACCCGCTCGAGAACTCTCGCATGTTGAACCCCACTCTCTTCCCTATTTTTCCATTACCATATTAAACCTGTAATATATTTTGGTTAATACGTTAAAATTATCCTTGATTATGTAAAAGTATGCTACGTATGATCTGATCTTTTGTTGATAACTGAGGTTAAAGACCAAGAAGTTGAAAATGGACCTAAAATAAATAAAATAAAAAAGAAATGTTTAAGAATAGAAGAGATATCTCCTTTATAATTAGCTCGCAAAAATGTCTGATGTTCGTAATAGTTATTGAAACTATTAGTCTCGTCATATTGTTCAGCACTGAGACAGATGGGTTTCATTGCTTACTCCCAAAGTTTACTCAAAACACTAAAAACAATCTAGTTTTAAAACAAAAACTGAAATGTATTAGGGTTGACTTTGTTCCATGCATATTTACTTTTTATTATTTGTTCTTGAAAGATTCGCATTTCAAATTAGATACGTTTCGGAAGCTTAGAGTGCAAACGGGTGTGCGGTTTTTAGTAGTGTGCAGGGAAAAATATGACCATTCCCCAACAAATTCAGTCAAGCTGAAAAAACGCCAAAATAGCCGGCATGACGATTGCAGTCATCGAGCAGACGCGATATGTGTCCCTACTTTAAAATTATTTTTGTATATAATCTTGGATTTTATAAATAGCGTACATATCAACTTTCGAAGTGTAGAAATATCTTTATAGCACAGCAATCAAACACACTTTGAAAAGTTAAGATTGAATGAATAAACATATCTGTATTCACGTGAATCTGAATAATCGATTCAAATGATTAATGTAACTATTATTTAGGGATTCTTCTATAGGAGTTTGTCCGCGAAAAAATAATCTTTTAAGAAAATGTGTTATTGTCTCTTAATGCCTCTCTTAAGTTATCGATTTGGCAGTTGATAGGGGAGAAACGTTGGGCTTTTCTGCTTTTTCATTCATGAACGAGTGTTTTCTTTCTAGTATACTCGTATTACTTCTACATCAGTAGTTACTAGAGGGAATGTTAAGTAATACTGCATAAAGTCGATGTCTAGATTTTCAAGGAAATACACGTTTTCGAGGTATCTTATACCTCATAGTTTTTCTTCTTTCTCGTAAAAGTACGTGTATACGCACTAATATACCTAGTATTCAGGAAGTTATGTAATACTTCGAATAATCGATTTACAGATTTTACCGAAAATACACATTTTGGGGTCCCCCGATACCAAAGACGTGTTTTTTTGAACATCTTTCCGTCCGTCGTCCGTTCGTGCGTGCGTCTGTCCGTCCGTCTTTCCGTCATTGAACAACTCTAGTCCTTTAAAAATTCTAGAAATGGTTCCTTTCTCGCCCCCTATGTTCGTACATAATAAAGAGAAAGTATTGCAATGATGCAGCTGAAAATAGATTTTTGGACAGAAATCTCGTATTGTGCGGTTCTGATATCGGAAAAGTGGAAAAATGCAAACGCCTCAACCATTCAAATGTTTTGTTTTTTTTCGAATTTCTTATTCGTCTTGTGATCTGGTCGAACTCGAGGCCCTGCGAATATGAAAGGGATATTTTGAATTTTAGAGGTATTTTTCATGAAGCCTTAAACGTTTCAATTAAAAAAATAGTTCAAAATTTTTCGATCATTTTCTCCCTTGGATCGAGTAAACTACGCTTAAAAATGGAGTAGGTCCCATTTTTGTCGAACACTGAATTTTCAAAACTTACAAATGTTCAAAAATTTCCGTCGACTTACTACTAGTACAATAGAGATACATTTTTCCTTGATGAAATTTGTTTTTCAAAGACGTTCAGTCGACTCCGGTTATGGTGAACTTCTGGGCACTAACATTTTAGGTTCTCTATATCCGAGTTTCACTATATCTGATGATGTCAAAGTTGAATAGAATTTGTCCATAATGATTGATTTTATTAATATAGATATTAATTACATTATAAATAATATATTTTCTGCTATTTCATTTGTACTTTTTCATTAGTAATTTCTCTGGATCCTTCTCCAGAGTTCGTGCTCTTTCCATACTTGAACCTGCATTTGTCTTCTGTGTCTAGGTATTGTAATGCAGTTTTGACACCCTTCAATGCCCCTTGCACTGTTGGAACATCGTCCCACACGCCGAAGCCCTTTTACTCGTCTAATAACATACGAGATGCTTATGGCAACGGGATGGCGCAAGTGGCAAATGAAAGTGATGACTTTACCGTTTACAGTGCACAGGCAGATAACTTCTGGCTGTGACACTCACGTGCTGCCTGTCGCCTACGTAGAACTCAACGCGCTTTGACCCGCGGAATATCAACACCAAGATTGAAACTGAAGAAATAGCGCGTCGCCACCGCCAGTTGTAGCCGACGCAGGAAACAGCCTTTGTTTCCGTTGTAAAACTGAGTGGCATAAGGACATCAGTAAGGTCCTCATTGCAGACCGCTACCTTCACCTCAGGGGAGACTTCAATGATTATGGCTTTTGGCCGACGATATTTTTTTTCAAGTTGCCTAGTTTTGGAATTTGTGGTTCTAAGGCGATATATTCTTTTCCAGAATGTTGTATTATCTGTATTATATGTATCACTTTATCCAAGGTTTAGCTTCACTATAACCGAATTTTCTTATGCTTATTTTTAATGTAAGGGAAACGGGGCCAGTGACTTATGTTCACTATAACCGAGGGTTTACTATTTTCGAGTTCACTGTTATCGGAGTCGACTGTATATTTAAATAAGGTCCAAAACTTTTTTGTTGAAAGTTATAGGATAAATTTATGTGAAATATATGCAGTTTTCAAACATGTCTTTTTAATTAGTATTATTTTCTAAAAGGCGGCTCCATTTTTCCCCCCTGAAATAGAGGAAACAAAGTACGCTTATAAAAATGGCGACGGTTCCATTTCCGGCGAGCACTCTGTATTTTCGAAAATTACAAAAAGTTAACATCGCAAAAGAAACAATCTTGATGCAAGAGATTTTTTACATTAATGAAATCTGTTATAAAAATTTAGATCAAAGCAAAATTTCTCAAATTTAGATCAAAGCAAAGCCAATCTCACACGAAAAATTTCAAGTGGGTAAAATACCCACTCAGAATTTGGGGTAAGAGATATTTTCCATAAACGTCAAATTCAAAAACTCAAGGAAATTTCTCGGTATTGCGTCGCCTCAAAACGTATTTGCGATCAACCATTTTGCAAGGACGGCTCAACCGTATTGCGATTTTACATGTTTATTGCGACATGAGCGACTAAATCGATTCGCAAACATTGTTAAATTATTTTGTCAAAAATGCAAAGCGGAGCGCTGTATTGCATAATTTTACTGCTAAAATTACATAAAATAAATGTGATAACAATTTGGTAATGATAAACATGACAACTTATAAAAAAAGTTTTGTATTTTCCCCTTCATACACATTTTCGATGGGAGATGGAGGGGGAACTTATCCGGGTCAGTATTGCAATGATGGAGGGGGACACCCACTCGGACTTAACACCAATCGCCGGTCTTGGATCATAGCCGAGTGCAATCAAGATCAAGCTCGTGTGCAATTTCATGAACATATAAGTGACTCTTGCGTAATTGTTACTGGATCTAAAGGTAATGCATTGTAAAAAAATTACAGAATCGGCTTCGGTTATAGTAAAGGACGCTTCAAAAATTGCACAGATCCCACTTTCTTTAAACTTCGAATTTTCAAAATATGCAAAAGTTAGAAGTGATTGACTGATGATTCTTGGTACGCCAACTGCTATAGTTATTAGTCCTTTAATGTAACGAATGTTTTATCCCGGGAGGTGACAGTGTTCTTCCCCCCGCTGGATGTTGAGATCCAGCGCTGGTCTACACGTCTGTTTGCGGGGGATTTCCCTCGCAGCACGACACATTCCCAGTCGAGACATGCTCTCAGCCCCTCACTGGTCTCCCTATATGTGAGTAGTGTACACCAAAAGTAGTATATGGTAAGGGGAGATTGTAGGACAAGGAAGAGGTCCGTGGCCAGTTTGATACGTACTACTCCACATGGTTGGGCAGTATTTAAATACCTATATTTCAAATACGTATTTTAAATACATTTTTTATTTAAAGACTGTGTTTTTTAGTTTTTTGGGCATGTATTTTAGAGATTATTTAAACATAAAGTGGGTATATTTAAAGAAAGAAATACTTAAAACACTTCAAATACAGATGAAGTAGTTTAGAACGAGGATAGTTTCTTTTTGTTTGATTCCGCTAGTGAATGCACCTCATTGACAAAAATAAAAGCTCCTTTCAGCTGTTGAATTTGGATTATCTTCTTTTTAAATGATAAATCTAAATAATTAAAAATGCTGGACAATTAACCGGCAATAAAAAATAAGCGTTAATTGTTATAACACTAGTTAATGTTCATCCACGCCAGTTAAATGACTGTTTTCCTTTGCAGGTTTTATAATTCGACAACTAGGGGTTTATTGCCTGATGATTTGTTTGAAAAATTAGTCGTTTTAAAAGGAAATTCCATTTCTTTGTGTTAGAAATATTTTTGATATTTTATATTTTAATATGTTTATACATATTGTTACAATACATTACAATAGTTATTGTTCAGATATTTGTATGACTGTCAATTAATATTTCACTATAATTGACAGTCCCTATTCAGTATTTGAGTAACTCCTCGAGTAAATGTTCATATTTTCGAATGTGCGGTTCCGTCACTCACTTCTAGACCACTTCCCGAGCACCAATTGAGACATATGAGGTATCATTCGACGCGTCTCGGTTCCCTGATTGGGAACTGATAATTTGTTTTCAGATCCGGCCAGAACATTCAAATAAATTTCCAAAAACCTGTTTTTGCGTTTTTCGGTGCTGCCATCTACGTGCGAATGTTGGGAATTAAAGCAACGCTACCTAAATGGATGTAGGTGGCGTTGATTAAACTCCAATATCCAAAGGTATTTTTCACTCACCACGCCATTATTTCGTTTCACGACATTGACAACAGTGATGTTGACTTATGAATAAGTGAAGTGAATTTTAACAAGTGAACGCACGGACTATTTAATTTTAATTTTTATCTGAAGACCTAATACCATATTTCTACTTTCTCGTATACGTACGTATATACGGAGTAATACGTACAGAGAGAAAGTTATGTAATGCTGCGCGAAAAAACGGCGGATTTTCGTCAGAAAAAAATTAATTCCCGGGCCCTGAAAACGAAAAAGTAGATAAAATCAAGTTGCTAAATTTTAAAAAATCCTCTAACACGTGGTGCAGCCTGAATTCCTGTTTTGTGGGTCCTTGATGCCGAAATACCAATTGAAAGCAAAACGTCCGTCTATCCGCCCGTGTGTCCGGGGTATGTGAACAAACATAGCGCCTAAACCGTACGTAAGATTTTTTTTTCCAAATTTAAGACCCCCCTGTCGTTTTTGCGTGAGATGAAGCTCTGCGATTTTGAAAAACATTGATTAATTTTTTGGGGGAATTTATATGAAGCCCTAGGAACATTTTCAAAATTTATTCAATAATGGCTCGAAATTTTTTTCTTTAAATTTCTTGGAAGAATAGAGTAAATTATACTTATAAAGGTGACCTAGGCCCGATTTTTTTATTTATTTATTTTACGTCAAAAAAAAGTTAAAAACTGCGTATGACGTGCTATGGGGAAAAGTGAATTGTGTGCACATTTTCAAAATTCTGTGATCCCTACACTAAGTCATATACTACTTAAATTTTGAATTTTTTTAAAGGGAGAAAAAAAAACAAAAAAACTCCCATGTAAAAAAATCTATTTTCAAGGGTAAATAAGCAATAAATTTTGAATTTTGAAAGGGAGAAAAAAAAGAAAAAAACTCCCATGTAATAAAATATATTTTCAAAGATAAATAAGCAATACATTTTGGCTCTTATTACTTCCTGCCGCGACAACATGGAAACGATGATTTGAATAATTGTATTTCCCACTGAATTCTAGAAGACGTGCACAGAAAATGAAGTTACATTTATGTCCAGAAGCTAAACAAGGGGCCATCTCAGCATTTGCTCAATGGATCAGGGAAACTGGACAAAAAACCTGATCGAGATGGGGGTCATTGACCCGGAAGCTGTAGTACAATAGTTGTTACAGGTTGTTTATACTTATTTATACAGTCCAAATGGTAAATAATGCATTATGTATCATTGTTAAAATTAATGTTACTTTTTTTGTGATGCTCAGTATAGTCTCTAATTGTATAGAAACAGTTATGCAGCAGAAACGATTTCACTTGTGATTTAAACTTTTATATTGAATTTAATCGTTTAATGTCACCTGGCAAAGTGTTGTAAAATAATGTACATGTATTGTATGTGAATTTTTTGTAATGAGCTGTTGATACTGTCACCTGATGAATATGATTTCTACGTCGAGTGTTATAGTAATAGACTTCGGCATTTTCTGAAAATATATTCCCGCCCTTAAGCAAGTCATTTTTTACAAAAACCAATGATTCGTAAATAAAAAGACACGGTAATGGTAGAATTCCTAGATTAATGAAGAGAGGCTTACATGAATCACGTGGGTGGGATTTGGTTATTATTCGTACAATTCGTTTTTGTAATCTAAAAGTCTGGGAGCTATAAGATGTATTTCCCAGAATATTATGCCATATCTCAGGCGGGAATGAACATTCGCGAAGTATACACAACGAGCAGTGTGAAGGCTGACTGAATTTGCAAGAATTCTGAACGCGTAGCATAATGAACTTAATTTTGTGTTCAATTCATTTAAATGGACGTTCCATTTAAGGTTTGACTGAATTGAGAAACCTAAAAATTTTGTTGCCTTAACATCAGTCAATGGTACACTGTTCATTTTCAATGGAGCACAGAATTGTTAATTTGATATGGAAAACTGCATTAAAACCGTTTTCTTTTCGTTTACTATTAATTTGTTATTTCGGAACCAATTTGAAACATCTGATATTGTACTATTTACGGATTCTTTATTGCAAAGGATGTTCGTATCATCCGCAAAGAGAACTGTTCTTCCGTTTCGAATCGTCGAGGGCATATCGTTTACGTAAAGTAGGAACAGAATAGGGCCTAAAATCGATCCTTGAGGAACTCCCCATGCAATGGGCAAAGAGTCGGAAAGGTGCGTACGTAATGTTCCATCATTCCAGTAAGGTATTTCAACTCTCTGAGATCGTTGTTTAAGGTACGAACATAGCCAATCTAGAGCAATACCACGAATTCCATATGAAGGTAATTTGGAAAGTAAAATGTCATGATCAATGACGTCAAAAGCTTTTGAGAGATCTAAAAATAATCCAATAGGTGCCTCGTTTTGATCCAATGATGAGGCGACATCTTTAGGAAAAGAAAATATAGCTGTTTCCGTTGATTTTGATTTTCTAAATCCATGTTGGCAATCTGAAAGCGCGTCGTGTTTAGTGAGAAAGGTTTCCATTCGTACGTAAAAAAGTCTCTCTAATATTTTTTAAAAAACTGATAGAAGAGAAATGGGCCGATAATTTTGAATTTCATTTTTGTTGCCTTTTTTGAAAAGCGGCTTAATTTTAGCTGTTTTGAAAATATCTGGAAACGTTCCGGTGCATAACGATGAATTAAATATGTGAGTTAACGGGTGTATAATGGCATACGCACAGGTCTTTAACAAAGCATCCGGGAATTCATCTAAACCGGACGAATATTTATTTTTTAGTTTACCGATTATTTTGAGAATTTCATAGGAAGAAGTTTCGGAAACGAACATTGTGTCTAAAATTTTGGGTGAACTGTCTGTTTTTGAATTTTGTGGCTGAAGACCCTCAGTGAGATCGGCAGCAATTCTCGAAAAGTATTGGTTAAAGAGATTAGCCACTGTTGCCGGATCGTTCACATTTATATCGTTATATTTTAAAACAACATTCTCTACGGGTTTTCTAGTTGATTTGGTAGTATTTTGTATTATATTCCACATTGCTTTTGTTTTATTATTTGAGTTCAAAATATCCTGATCGTTTTTCATGATTTTAGCCTGCCTTATGACTTTTCGTAACAATGTTTTGTATTTTTTAAAGTAGATAAGAAAATCTTGAGATACGTCATGACATTTAGAAATAAAGTAGAGAGTACGTTTATTTTTACACGATGTTCTAATTCCTTTTGTGATCCAAGTATTACTTTTTCGTGAAATGTTTAATTTTCTCTTTTTAATAGGAAAGCATGCGTTAAAGAGAAATGAAAGCTTTGAGAAAAATAAACTAAATTTTTCATTTGGGTCAATAGCGTTATAAACTGCCTCCCATGATTCTTTCAGCAAGTAGTCCGTAAATAACTTTATGTTAACTGTAGTAAATGCTCTGCACATGCGTGTTTTATTTATTGTGTTTATTTATTGTGTATTCTCCAATATTTTATTTATTGTGTATTCTCCTCCAGACCGCGGCTGAATTGGACCTAGTTATTGTCAAAAATCTATCGCCATCAGAATTCGAACCCTAGGGGCTCCCAGTCTGAGTAGCTGTAGAGACAACGGCAATGCTGGCTCTGAGCTTAACTCTGCCAGTTGAAAGTTACAAATGAAATCTGACAGGGGTAATTGCCTGGTATATTTTTATTTGATTATTCTCCCTAACGTTCTTTGAATATTTATATATGCATTTAACCCGGGAGTGCTCTCAATATGTAGACTCTCACCAGTGCCCGCAATGTTCCTCTCAGATATAGCTGCAACTTTTTGTGAATTCGAATGATCTGAAGATTCATTTACTGAAATACGTATTTTATTCAGTTTGTACATGTCCCCCAATGCAATTGTTAATGAAACTTACGCTGCAGAATTCTTGTCTGAATACTTATAAAGGTAAAAAATGACAAGAAAGGTAAAAAATGACAAAGTACACACATTATTAAACATCTTATCCTATTAAATACAATTTACACAAATTATTTTTGCATGCTCTAAACAAATATATATTTTACTTTTTACAAAAATATTTAGAAAGTTTGTCTTTTTCCATTTTACAAGTTTCATATTTTTTTTCATTTCTCTAGAGATGTTTCCTGCACACCTTTTTGTAAGAAATTGTGACACTCGATAAGGCAAATGATTACGTTTTCTGAATAGGCACTTGTCATAGACACGTCTGAAAATGAGATGATACGTACCGCTCAGACCAGGAGCTCACAATGCACTGGCGCCATTGCACCCAACGTATTTGACAGATATAGCGCAGCGCTGCTATGAAGTTTCAACATGCTCACGAGAAATGATTCTGCGAATGGATAAAAATAAAACGCCCGGCGATCTCAGAAAAGTACAATGAAGGAATACATGAAATGTCAGAGACTAATGTATCGCAACAATTCAGGAAATTCAAATTGCCGTGGCTTGGATCTCGCAGATCTATTGCGAGCACTCCCGGGTTAACCCGACAATAGCCCGAAAGATGTGCCGAGGTTGATCCGTCGTGATATATTTATTTGTGAGCCAGATACACCGTCTTTACAGGGGCGCGGTTATCATAATTATCACGGTTATCATAATTTACGAATAGTATTTTTATTTACTTCTCACGTAGGATTGGGAATTTTCTTTACTGCTACCAAGGAATAACAATACTTCAAGTTAAACAAACATTGTAATCTGCATTATGCTGTGAACACAAACATCACTTACAAACATAGCATTTTATAAGTACGACAAATCAAAGAATGTTCGCAATAAAACCCCTATTATTATTTACTATTCTTTTCCTGAATCCCTCCCCTTGCATGCATGGCTATTGCCTGTCTTTAATTCTTAATTTTGAAAAAATTGAATCCAAAACTTTATCTTCATACTTTTATAGAATTTAACATGTCCCCCTTTTTAGTAACTTTCCTTTGGCGTTCCTCTGCCCTATTGAACGTCGTTCCGCGTCCACTCAATGTTCCATTTCAGTTGAAATCCGGTCCAGACCAGGACGACTTCTCTCTCTCACACAAAGTGTAGTTTTTTCTTTTCTACTCGTATATTTTTCCTACTCATTATTAACACAACAAAATCGTATACTCATCTCTGCCATCCGAACGCTACCAAGACATGACATCTGCTTCCGCAGGTCACCACGGCGGAATATCGCCTTCTCCGTTCATTGGTCTTCCGCGCTCTTCATCTGCCTTCTTCGATGCGCGGGTTCGTACCCACATGCGTCTCTCCTTCGTCCCAGTAGTGAGGCTATTCTCCTTCTTGCACATATTCTAATTTTTGAATGATCACCGTCGTTCTAGCACTTAATTTATTCTTTGTTTAGCGATTCCCATTTACTTTCGTAATTTACTTCTTCACTCGCGGAAATGGCTCACGTGACCATGGACTGTTTCATTGACAACTACATTGCCTATTTACCTCTATATTATGTCGCCATTCCCTGGTATTTTTATTAGTTATTACTCGATAAATTGCTTCTCCTCTGTCCACCATTGTTGCTGTCGTTCTGTTTACATATTTTATCCGAATTTGTCGTTCCTTTGCACACACCTTGTGATAAATCATCACAGAAGCGAGACACTCTCTCGACCCGCCAATCAGCACATACACGAACAGTAGTGATCTGTTGTAGCACCTCTGGTATCCAAAATGAATATCCCCCGAACGATCTGACCCGTCTGGCAGTCTAAACTTTTGAAAAGAATTCTTACCATTTTGGAAGTACTTTACATGAAGCTCTTTCGGCGTTTTCAACATTTTCTCAAAAATAACTCCAAAACTTTTCCTTTAAATTTCTACGAATGGGGTGGAACACACCGATAATCATGGCCTCGGTCCGATTTCGACTTTTAAGCCTGAATTTTTCGAATTTAAAAAAAGGCTCACATTTTGAGCTCAAAATATAAAATATCTGACAAATGCTAAAATGTACAGTGTAGAATAATGTTAATTTCATTGTGATTACATTTTAATAAAGTATTAATTTACATACTTAGATTAACCTAATATAGTGCATTGTACAGTAAATTTGGTGTAAATTATTACACAAGTTATTCTCGGCAACTCGTAATTTTCCTATATGAATTACTTTCCGCAATGTTACTTGGAGATTTTCAGATGTTACATAGGCAACATCATCTCTGCTTCTGGACCATCTCTTTTGCCGTGGGTCTTTACAAATTACCATGCACACTTAAGAATAAATCAAAGTAGATGAGTACGTGCAACATATTTTGTGTGCTTTCCTCTGCGATGATTTGGTACTCTATAGCGTCTTGTCGGTTCCCGATGCGAACACAATTGTGTTCAGTAGTAAACGAGTGTAAATAAGAGGTCCAATAAACCGCTACCAATCAATAGTACTTAAAAGTGAATGGGTGACTGAATTACTTGCCGGGACGGTATGGACATTTTTGCCTACTTATAGCGTATTATTTTTATACTATTTCGGGCTCTTAACAAAATTTTGCAGATTAAAAATATGAAATATCGTGAAATATAAACAATACTAAATTATCTTCGAAATTGGAAATTCGAATTTCCCGCGCTTTGACGAATTTTCAGTTTGCCAAACAATGGCAACTCAACGACACAACAGTTTGAAATTCTTCTCATTGTTGATCGATCGCTACGGATGGAACGATAAGGATGCTTTATTTATTTAACCTAAATTTTGCAATATCTCTATGTTTAATAAAATTGTAGATGCAACTATTTTGAAATCGGAAAGAATGAATAAGATAACAGAATATGCATGTATAAGACGGTCATTACGTAATTAGGTAGGTAATTAGGGTATTACGTAATTACGTAGTTAGGTTCTATACACTTGGAATATATTTCACACACCGTACACAGAGAGACGATGCTCAAACGTTGAATTTATGATGATGATTTGCTTTAAAAGAATAAATTTCGTACAAACGTTTCTATTGTGTTCGAGATTTAATACTTAAATGATAACACTGCTCAACAAAAATGCACTTTGGAATTCTTTTGTATCTCAAAGTAGTAAAACTGCAGTAATTTGTGGTAGAGAAAAACGAATATGACAATAACTTTCTTTTGTTAGCTCTGGTTTTTAAATTATACTATTTTCAAGTAGAAGTACTAAAATTTCTCTGCGGAATTCTTTATTTCCTAAAAATAGCCGAAGTGCCCTATTTTTAGGCCGAGAATAATGAATGTGACGTCAGATATGGTTTAGTACGTCTAACTTAGCTTTTATAGCTTCACCACTCTGAAATAAAATGACTTATGCCCGTGAACGCCCTCTCTTTTCTCGAACTTGAACTCTTTTGTGTATCTTCTCTTGCCTCTATTCAATAGCAGACTGCAAGCAGAGCAGTGTTCCATTTCTCCTTATATCATTCGCGAAATGTCCTGATCGAATCGCTCTCCATGTTCCTCCCTTGTAAGTGTTGTAAACAGCACCGCCGTAGTGGGGGATGGGCTCGAGGTGAAAATGTAGGAAATAAAAATTATCATGTAAAGACGAAGGGTGAGGTGATTTACCCCTTTCATAGTCGTCGTCTACACCTGACTGTTAAGTGTACTTTTCGGGAGGGTGATACAGGTAGACCGTCTCCATGTCGAATGGCTGATGGGATCTTGTGGTATTCTACAGTCCTCTTTTCTGGACGTGCCATGCAGCCATGAAGGTATACAGATATAAAAATTATCCATATTCCATCACTGCTGTGCTCAGGTGTACCAACACGATCTCCGGGCGTTAAATTTCGTGAAAATTCCTCCAAACTTATACGGGCTCTATCTAAGAGCCAAGAGATAACTGCAAGTTTTGAAAGTCATTTTCAATTTTTTCATCATCAAAGCAATAAGAAATGACTATTTTCAATGCAGAAAGAATTTCACTGTTGAACAGTGTAAGATTTGTAACATATATGCACACACACACACACATACTACATTCATGAGGTGATATATTGAATGACTTTAGTTCTGGATGTTTAATTTATAGCTAAAATTATCCTTGATTGTCTCTACAACGTGCTACATGTATTGTCATGCTGGCTTTACACTAGCAATAGGTTTCCGCAACATCTTTCAGCAATTTGTTGCTGTTTCTTGCGGTCATCTTTACACTAGCAAGAACAAGACGGGGCAATATGTTGCCAGAAAGTTGGGAGGAAGATCTTTCCGACAAGATATTGCCGATCGTTTTACATTAGAACTTTTTCTTGCCGTGCTTGGTGATGCCACGATGAAAATGGCGCGTCAACTTAAGTGAAGTTATATCTCACTCGGTCATGGCTAGTAGAAGGGAGAAGATGCGAGTCGTGGTCGCAGTTATTGTGCTCAATGAAGAAACAAAGAAACGACGTTTTGTGAGGACATGTGACTGTATTTTAAAACGAAAGAAAAAGGGGCTTGTGCAAATTCGGTTCAGGAGCCTCAATATTTTTTCGTGGACTACAATTCACGTGGGTTCCAAGTAATTTTCTATTTATAAAAAGCGCAATTATTAATTCGTTATTAGTAGTTTATGCAATTAGTTTATAATGTTAAGCTTTATTGCATGAGTACATGTTTTGAAAACGAGCGACGTTAGAAGAGAGTTTTCAAATTTGTACGAATGCAATAAAGCAACATTATAAATGAGTTGCATACGCTATTTTTTTTTATAACAGCATTATAAATTTACAAGAGAATCAAACTTAATTTCGCGAAACAACTTTCTTCTGACGTCTCGGATGCTTGACATCCAAAGCCCTCTGGAAGTCAAATTCAAGATGGCATTGTTGACATCCGTGCGAGAAAACGGTGGTCAGCTGTTCCGTCTTGTACCTCCCCACGATTCTCTCGCTACTATTGGCTGAATATGTGATGACGTCATGTCGCGTTTAATAATAGCGATGACGTCATGTAGCGTGCGATAAAATACTGGATTATGCACGATTCGGGGTATCGAAAAGGGTCGTTTATAATGATTTAAAAAAAAAAGTTTTAAAATGTCCTTTACCTACTGTTGATGATAGATTATTGATGTTGATGATACTGTTGATAGATTAATCTTAAAATCTCTAAATCTTAGATTAGGAATCTTGATATTTTTTAACGTAACAAAATTAATAATTAGGGAGGATCTGTAGCTAAACCAAACTTTGAACCATTCGATAATCAACCATAGAGGATTTGTAATATTTATTACTTCATTTATTTTATTAAACTTTTTTAACACATCCATTTTACGAAAAAACGCATATAACAATTCAAAATAATAAGTCTATGTACTACCTTAACCGTACTTCCTGTGCATCTGACCTTGGCCATCATTGGCTTCTTCCAGCAATATCTTGCTCAGACTTCAATCCAATTCTAGTCCCAGCAACACCGGCAATATCTTTTCGAGGACGGAAACACGCATGTTTACATTACGACCGGAATATCTGGCAAGAAATATTAGTAGGGCTGATAACGATGACGGAAACACGCATGTTTACATTACGACCGGAATATCTAGCAAGAAATATTAGATGGCTAAAATATTAGTAGGGCATAAATTGCAGTATTAAAATATTACCTAACCGTTCTTAATAATGCGAGAAAGTATGTGCTGTTGTGATTCTAGTTTTCGACCTTAGATTGAGATGAAATTTTCTACATCCAGCGAGGTACCATAATAATTAGCTTTAAAATAATTCCATGGTGTATGGCTGCAACTATTTAGCTGTAAACGAATATCTCTCTAAATCCTAATCAACGGAGCACATCCTCTTTAAAAAAAATCGGGTAATTTTGATATTTCTGTAGGCATTTGCGAAGAAACCTGTGAAAGAATTCTTCGGTAAACTGCTCAATTTGGCTTAATATACAGGAAATGTATACACAAATACACATTTGATTCAAGTGGAGCGATTCGCTTTCTCCGTAACACTCAACATACGTGGAATGGTTAAGTGAATTGCGTGGGCGGGACCGATCGGGATGGAGTGCTCACGCCCCCGCTCGCATGGGGAGAAAGCACTGGAAGAGTGTTGCGCCGGTGTCGTGATGACGAATTGTAAATGTGTTGCAAAATGCGAACACTTATGTTGTGTCGCTTTTTGTTGGGAGTGTCCCTTCATACTTTTGTCGTATTTTAAAATGATCGTGACTTCGTGATTATTTCCTGGATTTGGACATGTGTTCAGAAGTTATACAAAGTCAACCTTTCACATGAATGTTTACTATTAATTTAGGAAATATCGGTCATCAAACAAGACATTTCTTTCTTGAGAAGAAAATGTCATTTTTGGTGAGCATAAAATGTTACTTTTTAAATATCGAACTTGAACTAAACATTCTAGAAATTTTTCATTCAGCATTTACCTATAAGCTCTATTTGTATGAAGGTTAACGTATTTTAAAAACTACACTGCCTTGATCGTTCTGATCAATGTACGTTCATTAATTAAGAGCTTTTCAGTCACCATTGCATTCTTTGAAATACGAAGTGGAAGAATAGTTCGGTGTTCTGCATCTCTCTGAAGAAATATCCGTTTCTGCTGACACAGACACAAATAAATTCTCCATTTCAACAATCAATTAATCATCTCCAACCAACAATAATACCTTTACACCAGGTACACCAAGTGGTGTATTCGCCTAATTCCCCCAAGACCAAAGCAACAACCTTATCATTACGTTGGTCGAAACTTCTGTCACCACTAACGTTCTCAAACACTACAATTCTCTGGTAGTCTCCGTTCCAACCCATGAAATACGTAAGTCTCCTTCTCGTCTCCTCGTTACTCACATGAAAATCCTACGTCATTCGTGTACGTCATAGTACATTCGGCAAAATCGTTTACTACTTAAACTAACAATCTCCATCATTCTGCATCACATCAGCGTCTGCCCAAATCTTACATAATTTAGGCTTCCCAAATTTTGTTCATTTAAATTTCCGTCATTTACAAATGTTTCTAAATAAATTCCCCAAGATAAAAAAAACACCCTGGTTTGAATGCAGTTAACAAATAGAGACCTCGTCAACATTACCGGAGACTTGTTCATCCGTCAAATTGACTGTCTTTTCTTCAGATATCCATCTGCCTCAAGCACTTCATTAGATCCATTATAAAGAACCTCCGTACACATCCCGAGAGTTTACAAAATCTCTGCCCGAGATTACGGAACATGAAAGCAGCTTCCGGCTTAAACCGTATTTCTGCAACCTCCTCCATTTTTGCATCACATTATTCATTACCCACATAGAAAATAAATCAATATCACCTATACAAACACCACTTTTGTAGATCCCATTTACTATAGAACATTGTATTGTAAACAACAGAAACAGCAGGTATAAAGCCAAAGAATGATTAATGAAATAAATACAAACCTACAAATATTCAAAATGAATTAAATCATTGACTCAACTTAAAAGAAGCCTATCTCAACAATTATTTTAATTACTCTTCAAGTCTGTCGATTTATTCCTTACGTCTTCTGATACACAGATTTTGTAATAAAGGCCCTCAAATTATTACAATACGTGATATCAGTAGCAGTTTGTTGATCCTAGGGCAATAACTGGAAATTAAATACAATATTAACTAATGATTCTACGAATGGCAAAGACTTTCTCGCACTAGTTAGGTTCCATATCTCTTTAGTCTAAGTTAGCTTTTCCGTTTTGATTCACTCTCATCCTAGCTACCATCAATGGCGCCATAAATACATTTTCTCAGTTTTTCGATCTTATGATAGAATTAAAATATGAATTTAAAAACATGATATAAAAGTAATATATGGTCTTATAGGCATTTTTCATTAAACAATTTTTGAATAGAAGCTTTTTTAAGAAAATGTTCTTTGATTCTGAATGATTCTGAAATTAAAACTCATTTTCACAGAAGACTTTTGAGTTTTAGACAAACCTCATAAGAAATTATTTGAAGCACTAGTACTCACAATTGCAAAATTGTATCAAAGTGTCCATAATGCAAATATTAACGACGTACGAGATATTATAAGAAAAATAATTTTTTTGCAAAGTCAAACAAAAAATTAATGAAAATAACAGTTATATCATGTTATTAAGAGCATTTAACACTATCCATATAAAAAGCTTAATGAAACAATTTTTCAAAAAATATGGTTTTTAATACAGCCTATTTTTCATTCAAAATTGCGCGAAAACTACTATATTCAAAGTATGTGCATGACATAGTGGAGAAATTTTATTTTAAGAAACAAATCTCAGTCCACTCTTCGCAGCGACCGCGAGCAGATGTGTCGGCCGCTCCTAGGGTAGCTAGTGCTTATCGCAGAGTGCCAAGATAAGGCACGGGGCAACCGGTGCCAGGTCGATGGTTGCGTGTACCTCAAAACTTCTTTGTTCAGATTCGTAGTTAAAGGGAAATTAAAATTACTAGTGAAGCGAACCACATGTTGAACGGCGATAACCCTCTTAAGGGGGACATGCCATCAGGTCAGTGCAAATATTAAACAATGAAAATGCAGAAGAAATGTATGCAGATAAAATAGTGCTTCCGCAACAATGGAGGACGAATTTGCAAAAATTCACCAACAATACCAGCAACTCCTCCAACAACATGAGATTACACAAAATTAACTTCAGGAGCAAATACAGAAAAACCAAATTTGCTTTATCAACTGCAGCAACGTAACTTTCTAAATTCTGTGCAACCAGTGAATCAAGCAGAGTGTGTCATCCTTCAACAACCGAGTGCGTCAAATAAGCAAGAGGCTACTAAAGATCAGCAAAAAAGTGCCACAAACAAACGAAAACGTGGGATGGATGCAGCAGATCATCCAGTGCAGACAAACTATAACGTTCCTACTGAAAACAGGTACGAAACTTTGAGAAATGTGCCAGATTCAAGCTCAGACTTACCCAAAATTCCGCCAACAAACATTAAAAATGCAGGAAATGTTTTGAATTTTACTTCATTAATCGCGGAAATTCGAAAGCTAGTTTCAAATGACTTTACTTCCAAAGTAAATAAAACCACACTAGTGAGAACCCGTCAAAATTTGACGGTGAGCTCTGAGATATATGTAAAATACTGTGCCCAGACTAATGTTCACAATATGTTGCATTCTTCTTCAGGGTATAACGAAGATATTCTGTGACGTGGAGTTCCCAAAATTTTGAACACGTATGACCCATGACCAGGTGGCAATACAATATGACCCACATATTGCAATAATACACCAAAAGACACAAAAGAAAGAGCACTATTATACTGACGGAAGTTTTTTGATGTGTCATCATTTTCTATAAACAAATTTGATTATTTCTGGCATATTGCTCGAAGGTAAACTTATTTTCCCATTTAAGCAACAGAGTAAACTCATTTGCAGAATTTCTCTCGCATGGGAGAGCAGAATTTCTCTCGCAAAGCAGAACAAAACTGACATTTCATAGACAACGACCCAACAGAAAACGAAATGACCTCACTATCACGACATCTACGCTGACTTTCTCTTTCCCTGCGTCCAGTTAATGTACGTTTGCGTCGTAATGTACGTGGGCAACGATTCGGAATTCGACATAACCTGTGAACAACTTCACTACTACAGTGCAACCGAGAAAAATCCACTGTCTGAATGTTCTCTACAAAATACACCACAAAAGCAAATGTATGCAAACTGTCAACGCCACAATGCTATTATTACACTTAAACAAAACCTTGACGAATTGTAAACAAATCTCAACAATCAAGACAAAACATCAAGCAGCGCCACCATGAAGCAGCGTGGACTCACTTGTATTGTTTCATATAATTGATTTTGAAACAGCCACCTTTTGGAAGAAAACAATTGACTATAGATAAGCGTACAATTAAAGAATAATTTAATTAATTAATTAACACCGTAAAGGTTGGTGAATCAACAGAAACAATATCTGATAACACATCTAGGGATCAAATTATTTCATTTAAAGGGAAAAATACGTACTACAATCGGTTCAGTAGAAGCTCTAAACGAAGCCATGGCAGAATACTTTTTTTTAAAATAGATTGCAATATTGGAAACTTTTTATGGAAATATTATGTATGATTCAAAACCTTGGAAGGCCTAAGAGGCAGAACGAGGATTAATAAATTTTTAAAAAAGAAAAAAATCTGTATATTCAATAATGGAGTAGTACAAGAGTGTCCAACAAATTTCAAACTTTTGCAATTTTCAAAACTTCAGAGTTAACAAGGAAAAGCGAACCATGGCCACCCTTGTAAGTATACTATTTCAATACATTCTTACAAAATATTTAAAGAAAAATTTGGATCATTTTTGAGAAAAAATTTAAAATTTCCATAAGCCTTAGTATAATGTACCCCCAAAATTTTAATTTTTTTCTGAAACGCAGAACTTCAAGCTAGTCCAAATTAACTGGGTAATACGCATATTGGTAAAATTCACATGAATAGTTTAGGCATTAGTATTGTTCGCAGATGGAGGGCGGACGGACGGACACGTAGACAAACAGAGGGACGGATGGACGGATGTTTTGAAAAATACTTTTTCGATATCGGGGGACCTGAAAAGTGTATTTTTGTTGAAATCTCGAAATCGATATTCCGCAGCGTCACTTGCTCTATACTATGTATATACGTATGTATACGAGAAAGTAAAACAAGAACGACTTGCTTTAAAACACATTCATGGCAAGGAATTCTTTTTAAATACAAGAAGTTCTATTTGTTGGAAACGGCAACGACCTTGGTAACAATGTCCCTTCGAGCTCAATGACTGAGTTATTTAACTGTGTAAGAATTTTCAACTTGGATGTGATGAGAAAATTTAGGGTTGTAAATTGAAAATTAGGGAAACTATATAGCTTCCGTCCATTTGAGGGGTGTCAGTGGTTTTGTAACATACCAAGGAACTCGAAAAAAATAATGAAACAATGCAATTTTTGACTGAAAAATGCAAATATTTGACGGTGTTATTTCACCAGTTCTCGAACTGCTGATAGCGAATGAATAATCATTCTAAGACCGTCCTTGCTTACGACACATCTGACATCAAGCTACATCAAGGCTTCACAAAAAAGGCCTCCTACCATGAAATAATTGCTGTTCATCTGTTACGCTACGCTACAGCAATTTTTTGATATTCTTGGCTTGTAAAGAACTGTTTCACACCATTGTACTATTGGTCACTGCAGTATTCGTGAAGATTATTTGTTAAAATAGTTAATTTAATTCTACAACAATTTTACTACAATATTTTAATTATTGTTTTTGAGCAGGGTGCACGCTACTTTTTGGAAAACCATTCTGTATTGTTTTGTTCAGCAGCATTTAAGCTGCTGCAGGCCACTAGTTTTTAACATCATTAGTAATTAGTTTTCCTTTATAATTATTAAAAAGGTTTTGTTTAAATGTTGAAAGTTAAAACTAATAAATACTCAGTAAAGAAAAAAATTGTATTCAGAATAGTCTATCCCAGTCTCAAACTTTTAGAGATTTTTACGTCTTATGTTTTTCACACAAATGACTTTCATATTTTTATATTCAATTCCTCTTTTTTAAATGCCTTCATGCGGTATTTTTTAAATTTTGAATGCACTTACCGAGCTATTTGGCTTATTAGTATCCCTTTTCACGAATAATAATGCCTTGTGTGGAAATAGGAAACAAAGAATCTGGCTGGCGAATCAATTTTGTAATGAGAAACATGTTTGATGTAAATTCGTAAATATTATTTATTAAAACCATAAATTTAAACTAAACATGCACATTTAGAAACGTATTCACGTACATTTCTCGTAAATATGATCCCAGAATAGTGATCGGTGTACTCACAAACATTTTGTTTGCCTCTCGGTCACGCGGCTGACCTTGTACTTCAGTAGCTTTGTACTTCAGTAACCGATATAATGTTGTAATGTATACTTTCACCTCGGTCTATGTCGATCGTTTTTCCAAAGATATCTTGAGACGAATTTCGGCCGGTCATTATCGACCATCCAATTCTCTGACAGGACAATGTATTTCGCCCAAGTCATTTTTCTGTAAACAATGCTGTCACACAGTTGTCGCTGCTGCCCCTGATGGGAATACTACAGTTTCGGCGGCTGAACTCAGTGCAGTTTGTACGGAGATTCTTTTTCGTGACGTTAGAAGAAAGTAATTGATCTTCTATTTTATCACAGAAATCTCAAAATATGTTTTCAGTATCCGACATAGATACATTTGCTTTCTTTAAATTCTAATAATCAGAGTGACCTTTCAATTTGAGTAGACATGATATAGTTTCGTGACATTTACTTTCACAATCTTGAATTTGAATTCACAAGCTTTCCATACAACTCTTTCAAAGATCAACTTTTATTCTTAATATAATTCCAGCGCATCGTATAATTCCGCTCTAAACTAAACCACACCCGCATGGAAATTAAAATTCCTAGGTCGTGCGGTGCTGTCCTAATTAATTCAGTTCGTAAGTACATGTTATAATTTATGAGGGAAAGGCAGGTGTTGTATCAGAGGGTGTCTCTTGCGAGTTCGGGGAACTCCACGTGCGTAGTGTTGGGCGTATAAGTTTTTACGAGGCTCCGATGGAAATGACAGTGCATGCATTTATGAGCATGTGATTTAATGCATCGGCTATTATAGTTCCTTCACCTTCGAGCCCACGCCAGTATGACAGCGTATTCAGTGTTCCAGTGGTTTTGCATCCGCTGTCTGCTGTCTTCCTTGTTCCAGACCCTGTGAACATTAGTACACATTTACTTCTTCAAAAAATCCCGCTCTATATACTATTCTTAGAAAAAACTGGGTTTTACGATTCATAAAACACCATTGATCATTTATAAAATACCAAAATATTCGTAAGTGTGCTTTTGCTGGATATGGAATTTCCTCTCAGAGCTGCATCAAACCGAATTAACATGAAAAATTAAGAATTTAGCTGAATATGGTTTAAGAAAAAACTAGCGGTGTTACAAAAGTCACAAACTTTCTCATATAGTTTTCTGATCTCTTTCGTCAGGAATATCTTTTCGGTTATTCCCCACCCTTCCCCAGATGCTATCTATTGGCGGCTAAAAGACATTTTTTCACATCCTCTCCTGTATTATTTCAGTAGTAAACATACCTTTTTTCGGCTCTCATACGCAACCAATTTTCATAAATGAGGCCTCTAAATAAAAAGAATTTACGGAAACGTGACGAATTGCACTTTGACTTTAAAAATATGAAGGATTATTTTAAAAAATCGCATCTAAATATTCTTGTCAAATGTAATCCGCAACAGTGTACCGTATTTTTGAATCTATATTGTTAAATAACTCATAAATGCGTTTTAGGAGCTGAAAACCTAAAATTTTGAGGCCAAAGAAACGTTTCTCGCATCAAATATACAAGATGAGCTATTTTTAGACATTGTTACATGTTCGTTAGTCCGGTGCTTATCAATACCATTCAATATTCAATACTAGTGTACTACTTCACCTGTTCAGAGGCATACAGAATCTACAACTGTATGTACTATTAAATTAATTGTTTCATATTCTATGCGATTGAATTGCACGGATGTACTTCTGATCGGCAATAAAGTTAGATAATATTGCAAACAGTCGGGTTGTGTACATACCCGATGCTGTATTTTCACATGGAAAGCTTTATGTAGCTTTCTCAAAATATAAAGCTTTTCTAATATTTTTGTGACTACCTAGGAAAGCGGAAAGCTGTCAAGGAAAACTGTATAATTACTTCAAATGTTTTAAGTAAGTATTGTGAATTGTTCCAAGGAAATCTATCTGCATTACTGAATTTCTTTATTGAAAACTTGTTTCAAACATTAATGGCATTGTTTTTTATTTTACCTTCATACAGTTTATAAGCAAACACGTATTGTGCACAAGTTTCCGTCTTCGAAAATGGGAGGATTGGGAACAGAGTGGGGTTTACCATGCGAGAATTCCTGCACGGGTACGTTAGTATTACCAATTTTTCGGGCCCCTAAAGGTAAATTTGAAATATGACTTAAAGAATAGTTTAAAAGAAACCTATTATTTAGTCTATACTGTACTATAAAAGGTAATGCCTGGTCCTACATGCAGATTTTCGTAGAAAAATTTAGAGACGTTTTTAAGGACGTCTTTTCAGCGTTTCAGAAAATTCGCAAATTTGGACTGATTTTCCCCTGCAAACTTTTTAGTGAAGTAAAAAACGCCCTTTATGTAATTATTAACTACTTGAGATCTCTTTTAAAAAATACATATTATCTAATGATATCGGTCGTCTATGATTTGTAAAGTGGGGAATATCAGAACGAGTCGAACTATTAATATGATGTTCCAATAATAAACTAATGTAATACAAAAGGAAGTTAATTTTTATTTTCCTAATGAAAACATTTTGGTAAGTATGAAACCATATCCTTCTGTTCGAAAACGTTTATTAAGTACCTAATCATTATTTTAAATAGGTAAATTTTGTATCTCGTTAAAAATAAAGTTAAAAGTATTTACATCAGATTGAAAAAAACATTACAAAATCCTTGGATATAAAAATATTGTATATTTGTGCTTCCGCTGTCATGTGTGTTTGTTCTATATACTCAAAATATGTTAAGAATGAGTTAACGATACATGCAACAAATACTTGTGTGTCTAATAAAATGTATGTGTTTTACTCACAATTTTAGGAGCTTCCATTGATCGTGAATGCCTTTTATTACGCCACCTGGGTGACTTGTATGTTTAGATTTTGATTGTAAACTGTTGTTAACAATATTTTGATATTTTTCTAAGTAACGTATATTTATTTTTATGCAGTTCTGCAAAATTACACAATATAACTTTGCTTCGCCTCGCCTGAAATGTACCAAACGCATTGTCATTTAAGAGACAATTGTTTAATGGAAAATCAAAAAATATTAAATCTATACTGAATATGCAAATCAAAACAGAAACGACAAATTATTTAATTCGGTTTTTATGACACGAATAACTCGCCAGACCAAAACCTAATATTCTGGGCAATATCTTGTATATGGAACTATTTTAAACGAAATTTTTGTTAGTATTTTTTTTTTGGGATAATGATTAAAAGTTCGTATTCCAAAAATGTCAACTCCCTTGATAGTGCTTTATAAATAAGTCGAACGTCTTAAATTATAGTATTAAAATAATGCTCTGCATGTCATATGTACGATATATTGGCATTTCTGATTATTTTGAGAACGGTGTAATGTCCTCCTGTTCTGCATTTGATAAAAATCTTTCTGAAACGATTCAGAATTATATTTAATTCCAATTCAGATGTAATACTGAATTCATACATGATGGATATTTGTGGAAAGTCAGTGAGGGGTACACCATCTTACCCGAGCTTGAGCTTGAACAACCGCACTTCTTAGGAACTACGTGTACTGTCACAGACCACAGCTTAAAGGAGAGTAAATAATCTTTAATGCATTATACCTAGTCAACAACGAGCCCAACCCTTTAAATCCCGAGGATTAACACTTTGTCACCTGTTCGTGTGAAAGTAAAGTTAGGTACTTGTTTTGCTTGTCAGAGCGGAACGGGGAAATATTTCGCCATTGAGCATTCTCACCTTGTAACGTAGTAGGGGAACCTTTCAAATTGGAGTACTTCTGTAATGTGCACACGTCATGCGTCTGGGCGGCATGCTCACAGTCACTCGCGCCTTCGCCTTCCCTTCCACGTCCCTCGCCGAGAGGATTTGCGTTCGTGCGCCCTCGATAGACAAGACGACGTCCTTCAGACATCATTTCACGGGCGGTTATTTTCGCTTTCCAGATCACTGGTGGCGCGCGAACTCTATTAAAATTTTATGGTTATGCCATAAGGATACAACAATTAGTGAATAAATTAACTGTAGGAATCAAGGTACGACGCTATTCATCAGAATTATGAATAATTATTTCGTCGGCGAAGGTTTCATTGAAGCATGGGACAGTGCATTATCCACGCAAATCGCTTGTTTGGGAGTGTCACATGAACTTAATGGGCGTTTTCCGGGTGAAAGCTGTGCCTGCCTCATTCCCGCCCCTTTGGCGAGGCCATGAGGGAAAGACGCAGCTTGTTAAGTACACATTTTTCTGCCGGGTTTCCTAGCTTGCTAGGAATTTTTCGTAGGTCTTTTCGAGATGGGTCTTGAATTCCTTATTGCCCGTAGTTGTTCTAAAAAGCTTCATTTCTCACACAGACCAATAATTCAGTCATAGTAGGCAACAAAAGACATAATTTTTCCTGTAATATTGCCTATCATTTATTCGCTTAGAAATTAACAAAACTCGATTTAATTTTACGAACAATGATACACCCTTTTTCCATTGTGACACACAAACTATAATAATGTGTGAACACACGCATAAAAAATCATGATTTATTGTATATTGTCGTTGAATAAAGGTTTATTTTCACTTATGACTATGGATTCACTGATATATTTTATGAAATATATCTTGTAAACATTTTTCTTTCTACTGTAAAATAGTGGTTTTGTTAGTTACATCCTTCTCCCATGCATCCCTTCAATTTTTGACAATTTATGAGGAGAGCATGTTTTCCTCGATATCCAGGACAAAAAATAACAATATTTATTTATTAAAAGTATTACAATATATTTAATGGTTTCCTAGTTCATTACTACGTGTATATGGTCCTGAAACTAATCATGGGGAACTGAATGCCCTAGCGGGTCTTTTGAATATTTCAAGTTCGCCCCGATATCAACACAACAAACAACACTCAATTTTTATAAATGAGAAACATCAAAATATATTTAATAAATAAATAGACAACACTAAAAAATAAAAATAAGACGATGTAAACTTAATTTTGTTGAGGTAATTTGAAAGTAGCAATTTTGAAACGTTCCTGTGAATTTAAAATTCCCATCGGTAACTTATGTTTCACTGTTATGCATTTCAATTTCTTTTATACAAGATTAGTCAATAAAAACCTTGATCCCTCTAAACGGTTCAAGATATTGAGATGGAATTGTCACCAAACGATTCAAGACATAGAGGCTCATCAGATGCAGTTATTGACTATGTAATAGCATTTTTCTTTTAAAGATGATGGAGTAACTTCATTTTTTTAAAGAAACACGACACCTTTTTGACGATTAGAGAGATCTTGACAAATTTGGTAATACTACATATGTTGACATTAGACAAATAATACTAATAAACAGTAATGAGTTTTAAAATTCGGCGCTTACAGCGGGTTCGAAAGTTCGTAGTGCGGCTGGATTTCTAAACGTTTAAATAGCCTCTATCATTCACTGTTTCAAAACGCAGCGGATCAAGATGTGTAGTGCATGTTGTGATCTCTAAACGACAATGGACATTCCAGTACACAAGTTTGCAGTCTAGAAATCGCTAAAAATTTGTTTGTGTGAATGATGTGGAGAGTGCAGAAAAGGAATTTGCCCCCCTGTGGCGAGTTGCTTCTGCGGACAGTTGACGTAAAAACTTAATAGTAGAAACTTAATAGTAGACGTAGAAATTTAAGATTCTATTGTGTGTCAAAAGTAATTTCAGTGAGAGTTAGTTCGTTTTATTAATTGTTTAAGGCAAATTCACAAGGACATATTGAAGAAAATCGGATCGGGAGAGGTGTCTCAGGGCATCAACTGATGACACTGCAGTGCCTCTGACCGGGTGGTCGTAGGTTCGAGTCCCGACGTACACTGATCAATTTCGCGTCGCTAGCTAGATAAAAATGTAAAAATCAACTTTCTTGAAAAAAGCTTAAATCGATATTAAATTCTAAATATATAAACCAGAGCAGAAGAAAGTGTTTGAGAACACACTGACAGCAATAGGCATAGCTGGTACAGTATTTCGTAACTTTGTGAGATTTACTTTTCTTTTGTAGAAACTTCACTTGCGCGGGGTTATCACCCGAAGAGATTTGTTGGAGTTCGTGTGAAGGCAGTCAGAATGTCTTGACAGTCGAAAATAAAAAAAAAATTAATTACACCATGCCACACTTGGAAATTGAAATCTCGAAGTCAACTAAGAAGGAAATTCACACGACAATCTGGACATTGTTACAATGTCACAAGACGTTGGAATATCACAGTATAGAAACAAAGCTGTCAAGTATATTCTCTGCATGCCTGAAACATTGTGTCGAAACGTTCTAAACATTCTTTTCTTAAAAAGTTCTTTCACGAAAGAAGAAGTAGAGAAACCATGTGAAAGGTCATTAAGATGTTATCAGAAAGAACTTCCTCTGAGCTGCCAAAGCATAGTTTCCGATTAAGTGGCCAAAGAAAGATTTTCCGAAGTCATAGAACAAACTTCAACAAGGTTCCTAGAATACTGGGTATAGAATGAAGCACGCACTTAATTCCAATATACCACAGCCGGATTGATATTCCCCTGAGGAAGCACTACGTTTGATATTGGACATAACAATAACTCGTAACGCGTACAATAACTCTAAGAGATGGTTCGCTCAGAAACAATGTACTCTTTGTCCTTATTAAAAATCCTGGAAACACAAATTCAATGTTATACGGATAAATTGGCTCTATCACTATTACTTTGGCTGAAATTAAACTTCAGAACATTCTAGACCTCACTTTAACGTATTTGGACATAATGGAAGAAATCATTTCAAATATGAAACTTTATGTTGGGAAAACGGAGAAAAACATGGAGAGCAGATGGTTTAGAAATGGGGTTGTGGTGGAAGTGGAGGTCGTAACACCTGTAAGGAAATTTTTGTTGGCAAATTTGGAGTCGTTTTTAAGAAAATGACGTTTAAGAGTCACTGTAAATGCGAAATTTCTAGCTCTTTTTCACAGAAAACATTTTAGTTTCCGAAACACTTGGAAGTTGTTTGAAGCACTTCCACTCACAAATGCAATAATCTATACAAATAGCTGGAAATTAGTATATAAACGCCGTGATAGATATTTCAAAAAAAATACATTTGTGTAATTAAAAACAAAAGAATATCTCAGAATGAATTTTGTGTCATCTTAATCAGTGGAATTAGCACTATCCCTATGAAAGGTTTTAAGAAACAATTTGAAGGCGTTTTTTGGAAAATGGCGTTTAGGCGTTTCTGAAGCACTTTAACTCGCAAGTACAACAGTGTCTACAAATTGCTGAAAATGAGCATATTAACGACGTGAGAGATAGTTAAAGAAATTACGTTTGTGTAATTGTGTAAAACAAATGAATACAGCAAAAAGAACTTTATGTCATATTAAATAGTACAAATCCGTACGAAAAGTTTGAAGAAAAAATTTGGAGCTTTTTTGAGAAAATGGCCGTTTCTGAAAATGCGGAATTTTGAGCTCATTTTAACAAAACTGTTGAGTTTTCGAGAAACTTTAAAATACTTTATTTAAAGCTCATGAACTCATAAATACAGTAATGTGAAAAAATTGCCGCTAGAATATAAACGACCCGAATGACAAGTCAAAAATTTATATTTTCGTAATTTTTGAAGAAACAAAAGAATAGAGAAAATGGCGTTTATACTATCTCGTGAAGGAAATTTAGCACTATATCTACCAAAAGGTTAAAGAAAAAATTTGGAACCATTTTCGAGAAAAACTTCAGATATTTTTTCATTTCCATTTAAGAATAATTTTAATTTTGAGAAATTCATGCGCATCTTTACCATTCGAGGCATACATTTGATGAAGTCATATTTCTTCTAAAAAAGCTTATTTTAGACCTTGCATTGTGTACTTATGCTCACCATACTGACATAGAGAATAAAGAAATGGAAGATATTGAACATATTCTGGATGGAATATTAGAAGAAGCTGACAAGGCCATGGAAACATTACTTCCCACGAAAAGTTAAGACGGATATCAGAGAGAATCTAACATGCATGAATATTGGAAAGAAAAAACGAGTCATTTCTCAGTTTTACCGGCTTATTTTTAGAATGGGTAAACTCAAATGACGTTTATATATTTTACATTTGTAATATACCAAGTCCAAATGTTTTACATGTAAAACATTTAATTTATTCATATTAAACATTGTATGCTGTTCCGTTAGCCAGCTAGTGTCAAACCAACGTTTACTTTTAACGATTTCGTTTTATTCATTCTTCGTTTATATGTACTTGAAGTAGGTACGTAATCTGTGATGTACATTACTGTTTTGTTTCATGGCCACGTCTGTGATATAGTGACTTAATTAAACGATTTTGATCCTTTTTCTGAATTCTAATTGGTACCTGACCTGAACTAATGGTTTTGTTTGCTGCATGCATGTCTCGACTCTTCATCCCGGGTTGTCTTCTGGATCTTCTTGGTAACTTTCAATTGTGACTCCTCCTTCCCGTACAGGGACGGGGATCGGGAATTTGAGTGATGGGAATAATGGTTATTTTATATAATTATATCTTATTGGTAGTTGATGATTTAATTACACGCGTGCAATTAACATAGTGATAACCAACGATTTTTCATGGAATTAATGAGCATATGTAGTAGACTAAACAAAAAATAAATTAATTCACTTCTTCTCAATGTACACATCACATCACGTTTTAAAATGTTTTCTGACCTTAAATAAATAAAATTATAGTCACTGATGCTTCTTGGAATTGTATTCGTAATAGTTCTACTACTAATACTACCATTAGAAGTAGTAATAGGTGTAAAGGTCTCACCGCTAACATCCTGGAAATACTATTTTTTGATGTAACGAAAACTCTCAAATACACCTCCTTTTTACATATCTCTGGAGATTTTAATGTAGTCTGCAGCTTTGTTAACTTTTTCGAGTATTTCTGTAGGAACCTCGCAATAATTTTCTATTTTATATGAAAAAAATATGTTCAACTACGACAGTGCAACAGTAATTAGATGCACACTCTGTTGATAACTGATCTTCACTGCGCGTCTTTTCATTTTTAGTGATGTCAAATTTAAAGATATTTTGAATTCTCGTTTGATTCAGCAAAGAACTAGTAAACCATAAATTTTATAGTCCGTGCGATACTTGATGTTTTTACCCCTCAGGCGACTTCCAGCCAAGTGTGAAGTGATATTATTACTCGTTCACTTTACATTTGCAGACGAAGCGCTGCCATCTGTTTACCAGAGGTCACCGCCGACTGAATGAGAATCACACGTCCGCAGTAGATACTGATCGATTAGATATAATATAGATGGCGGTGAGCGGCACAGTCCCGCTCATTGCAGGGTACGGCAGAGTAGAAGCGGGCAAAAACAAACCTATTATGTAATATATGTGCAAAGGAGAAAAAAAATATTTTACGTGCGTTTTGTGAATAGCGTGTATTGTCGATGATCAAGTGTTCTGTACTGCAGATTTACTGCCAGGTCTATCTAATGGTATTAATAACCCTTTTTATTTTCCTCGCGGCAATAGTTCTCTAAATTATTTATAATTAATTTACTGCCAGTAGGCGCTCATGCATACCGAAGTAGATTTGAATTTTCCGCAGACAAACAACAAAAACAAAACAAGTACTTCTTCCCGGACTGCCTTAGCTGGCGTCAGCATTGATCACGTGCTGTTAGACATTGGCTCTATTCGCGTGTTCTTGAATGTATGTACGGACCCTCACTTTCAAAACAATAGTAGTTCCTAATTTGCCATCTGCAAATGTATAATGTAAGAGTAATACGATACTAGCGATTATCGTAAACTTCATACGAGTGCATTACTTAGAGTTTCATGCATCCCTGGTATCCCGGGTGTCAATGAATAATCATGAACACAATCTAACTACAAATATGCAATATACGAATTAATTTAAGATTAATCTTATTAAAGATATGTCATCAACGTTCAAAAGCTGATCTTCTTTCATTTCAGCAGAATAGTTGCTACCGTCCCCAATGCAGGCTTCATTATTCTACTTTTCTTCTGAATTTTGGAAACAGGGCTGGACATGTGCGGTTTACCTTAACCACAACACGAGTTGTTATAGCACAGTAGAATAAACAGCCCAACGAATCATTTAATACGATGACCAATGACTATACGATGAATTTCTTCTTAAATGTAAACTTCTCTGTGATCGGTCAATCACCTATACCACAACGATTATGTATAATGACAATTACTATACAACGATGATCTTCTCTCCCATACGTTACATACAATTTTGACTGTTTTTTGACTAAATAAATCCCAAACGAGTTCCCCACCTAGAAAGCGGAATACTAATAATTTAGTAGTAAACACTAATACTGGTATAATGAAAATAGAAAAACATTTGCCGTGAATATAATGAAACAATTTTGCCTAACGGCCTTCATAATTTCCTAAGTAAATGCATTCGGTTTTAATGAAAAAGTCTGGGGAAGTTTATGTAATTTATTAAAAATCAAAAGTTTGAACAAGTTCTTCATTCATTGTATGTCGTATGTTTCCAGCTGCCGATAAATTTTTTATTAACTAGTTTCTCATGTATCAATGAGACATATGCATTTAAGATTTTATATTCTAGAACAACAAAGGAAAATTGTAATGTTATAATGTGACCATGAACAAAATTTCTAAGTCTTTCAATTCAGTCAAACCTCAAATGGACCGTCCATTTAAATGATTTGAACACAAAATTAAGTTCATTATGCTACGCTTTCAGAATTCATTCAAATTCAGTCAGCCTTCATTCTGTGCGTTGTGTATGTTTCGCGAATGTTCATTCCCACCTGAGATATGGCATAACATTCTGGGGAAATACATTTTATAGCTGACAGACGTTGAGATAACGAAAAATAATTGTACGAATAAAAACTACACTTAGGAATTTGTGGTTTTTGTCAAAAATGACTTGTTTAAGGGTGGGAATATATTTTCAGAAAACGACGATGTCTATAACTATGACACTCGACGTAGTCATCATGTTCATTGGTGACAGTATCAGCAGCTCATTACAAAAATTTCACATACAATACATGTACATTATTTTACAACACTTTTCCAGATGACATTAAACGATTTAATTCCATAGAAAAGTTTAAATACCAAGTAAAAGCGTTTCTGCTGCACAACAGTTTCTCTACAATGAGAGGCTATACTGAACATCACAAGGAAAGTAACATTAATTTTAACGGTGATATTTAATGTATTATTTACCATCTGGACTGTATAATTCTAAACACCCTGTGACAAGCACAGCAACGTACCGCAAACTCTGGGCAATGACCCCCATCTCGATCAAGTTTTTCGTCCAGTTTCCCAGATCCCTTGAGCAAATGCTGAGATGGACCCTTGTTTTGATTCTGGACATGAATGTAACTTCATTATCTGTGTTCGCCTTCTAGAATTCAGTGGGAAATATAGTTATTCAAATTATCGTTATGACGCGGCAGGAAGTATTATTCCTTGATGAAGGTCATGATGAGGGATAAGAGCCCAAATTTATTGCGCATTTACCCTTAAAATATTTTTTATTATCGGAGCGAATATTTTGTATATATAGGATAGGGATCACAGAATTCCGAAAAAGTGCTCATAATTCACTTCTCCCCATAGCACGTCACACACAGTTTTTAACTGTTTTTGACGTAAAATAAATAAAATATAAATAAATGTGAATGAAGAATGTAAGTTAGAAGTACCTTAAAAATTTAATAAAAATGAGATCCGTACGATTTCAAAATGACTGAATCACATTGATATTTCTTTCAGTTCCTTGGTGTCTGTTAAGTGTCCACTAACTTCAATTAAAAAAACATTCACTACAGGTTTTTCAGAGTCAAAAAAATTGAACTGCAATAGTTTCATAAAAAAGTTTAAATTTTCGAAATCGAAGGTTAGTTCAGTCACGGTGTTGATAGCGTATTCATATACACATACTGTTAACACACTAATCTATTGGATGTAATGTTCAATAAGTAGGCCCTACATTGTTATACGATGCACTTCGCAAGCCATTTCACGCTCGACCGCCGTGCAATACAGACTTCGAGCTCAGTTCCGCTGTTATCAGTAGCGATAAGCCCGCCGGGGCTACTAGTACAGAATTGTGTTTCTGCGCGACTATATTAAGGATCAAGTATTGTTTATTTCTATCAGTAAATATTCCGCGGTGCAACTATGAAGAGTTTTAATAGCTTAAAACATTGCGAATGGCGTGAAACGTAGTGATCTGTGTTACCAACTAAGACCTCACCGATGGACATGCAGCATTCATCGCTCTCTGAGTCGATCTCAGGGGCGCTAAACGCCATCAACGGGTGCCCTCAACAGTGGTTCCCCGGAACACCCGACCAACCCGATCACCCGTCTTTCAAAAACAGCCACCTTCGGCCCACCACCATGTACCAAAAATAAACCAATATTAATAGCAAGGACTACCACAACAAGCTTTCGCCACCGTCGCAAGGAAGTTCTCTCATCAAATGCATTACCAGGCTGAACAACAAAACCAGCAACATAATTATACTACCAGTGACGTAAATTTCCTTAAAAGAAAGCCTGCCAAACAATTGAGATCCAATCACACGCTAAACTACCCAAACGTAGTGTTCTTGCCTAACAAATTTGCTACATTTGCCAACCTCAACGATTCGTGTGTCGATGCCCAAGGAAATAAAGAAAATCATTTATTCCTTCCAATTTATTTATATTTCTTTCATTCGGTCTTCCGTGCGACCAGCGTCATAGATCGGCACCAGTGCGTCCATGCAACGCAGGCAGTGTGCGAGTGATGCTCAGACCGTTGGCGAATCCCTCAAACCTCTTGTGGTCGAATCGGGAGGCGGCAGCGCATGCGCGCGACGACCTCCCACTCAAGAACAAAGCGTGTCATGGCGTTGAATCTCTATTTAACGGCGTGCTGGAGAGCCGGCATCCGTGGTTGTGATATTTTCCGTTGCGCAATGCAGCCGTTCGCGATACTCATGAAATTAGTGTTATTTTTATAATAATAGTGAAAAAGTGGAACAATAGTTTTAAATAATTACTCTCATTCTCTTTCATAAGAAGAAAAGAAAGAAGTAAGAGTTGAGAGATGAGTGATCGTATCCTAACCTGATAATATTTCAGAATTTAATTTTTAAAACGAGAATGAAGAATGGGAAAAGCATCGAGCATGTCTTTTTAAATACTATAAAATGTATCATTATATCCGCAATAGAAAATGCAACATCCTCATTGTTATTTTGCGACTAACTTTCCCTCATTCTTCCATTGCTCGTGGCACATAGCAAAGTCGCTTGCCTTTCACCACTGAGGTCCGGGTTAGATTCCTGTCGAATCTCATGTGAAATTGGTTCCAAGAAAACGAGTTTGGCTGCTTCACAAGGGCTAGTCCAACCCCTGTGAAGTGTCCAAAACCTTACCCCTATTCTTACTCCTTCCCAATTCTGGCCGCTGAGTAGTGACGCAGGAGGCGCGTACCCGGAGATGCTACCTGGCGGTCCTCTTGACAACTGACTGCGACATGACGTGACATGACAAAGTTAATGGAAGATTACTCCCAGCGAACAAAGTTAATAGAGGATTACTCCCCAACGCAAAGCGCTCAACGCCCCTTAAGGGACTTGGAGACGCGTTGCGTCGAAATTTAGACGCAACATATTAAGAAAAGGATTTTGTTTACATAAATCAATTTTACTCTAAATATATAAGCCAAAAGAGTAGTGTGGGAGTTAACACTTTCTGTCACTGCCAACGCCCTAGGTCCAGAGTGAGGAGACTCCACTGTCTCCAGATAGCCAGGAACCCTCCCATCAAACGTCCCAGTCGGAACCAAATCCACCACCGATCTTTGTTCATAAACTTTAATTCAACATAATTCAAAACACTCATAGGTGAATTTTGCGAAATATGTGTAAATAGCTTCTCTATCTCTAATCGCGACCAAAGTGTAAAAGTAAATATCCTAAGAAGCTCATCTTGTAACAAAGGCTCAGGTGGTGTCGCCATCCTCATCAAAAACCTATTAACCACTACCCACTACCCATTTCCTCTATTCATCACCCCAAGTCTTGAAAACTCAGCAATTGCCCTCCTCCAACGTTGTCCCCTTTCCATAGCCGTAATCACCATATATGAACCGCTCAATAACCCAACTATCCCCATCTATTTAAAAGTGCTATTCGCAGCTCCCACCTCAACCAGAGCCGTAGATGATTGGAACTCAAAACACATGTCGTGGGGCTGCCGCTAAACCACTTCAAGTGGCGTCCAACTCCTTTATTTCTCCATCTCAATTAACATTAATAGTGCTGATCCTGCTGAACCCATGCATATCCCTTATAAACCCCGAATACCACCGACATTTTGGACATTTCCCCCAAACCTTCCCTCTCTTTCATTCTCCCCACTCATATCCTCAACCTTATAAAAGCCAAACGCCGTGCTAGAAGAAACTGGCAACTCCTATGATTACCCCGTCTGAAAACCATTTTAACCACCTAACCCATTACGTTCCCGTAGCTAAGACCAATATTAAAAATGCACACTTACAATCCTTCATCTCTAAACTAGCACCCAATGCGTCTCACGTATGGAAAACAAGAAAAATCGTAAGTCATTTCTCCCCCATAATTCCTGCCCTATTTTCGAACCCGAGCACTGATGTCCGTGATCCAGAAAAAGCAAACCCCCTTGCCAATAATTTCACAAAGTTCTTCACCCTCCACCCATCCAACAACCCAGCTTTTAACTCCAAAATCGACGCCTTTATCACACTCCCCCTCTCGCAAGCTCCAGTCTATAAAATATATAAGCCCATCAAACATCGCCTCCATCCTCAAATCCCTCAAAAACAAAAAAAAATCTTCCGGTCACAACCTCATTACTAACTATATTCTAAAGCATATTATACGTAGATCTATCCCGTATCTAACAGCAATTTTCAATGGCTGTCTGCGTCTTAAGTATTTTCCTACAGCCTGGAAACATTCCATCATAGTTCCGATTCTCAAACACAACAAACCCCGCACAACCCTGCCAGTTATCGCGCCCCATTAGCCTCCTCCCAACCCTCACAAAAATAAAGCTTCTCTCCAGACTGATTAATTTTGCTAAACAAACAAAATTCATCCCACCCGCCCAATTTGGATTCCGTCCCCTCTGCTCAGCATCTCATCAACGTACGAGTGGTAGAATCCACAGCCCTAAGATTTGAAAAAATCAATACACTACTGCCATTGTCCCCGACTACTCCCGAGATTTTGACAGAGTATGCCACGAACGCCTTCTGTATAAAAACTATGCCTCCTTGGAACCCGCGACTACCTATTCAATATCATAAATTTCTTGACAAGGCTCTCCACTATCCCCAATGCGCTTTAACATATTCTCCCACGACATCCCTGTCCATCCCTCCACCGACACGGCCATCTTTGCGGATGACACTGTTTTATTCAGGTCCATTAATTCTCATCATGACGCTTCTTCCTTAAATAAGTCCTAAACGAATTCACTTGGTCATTGATCTGATTACCTAAACTCAGCTACATGCATTGCCAAAACGTTCACCCTAAAATGCTTCTCACCTGCCTCGCCCTCTACATATACTCTACTCTTCTCAAATAGGCAGGTCGTAAAACATATTTCCTACCTTTCAAAACTTTCACTGCCACATTGGAGAAAATTTTAGGATACTTAATCGTTCTGCTGCACACCCGGCGAAGGTCGCACCGCGAGGAACCTGGAGGTCGCCAGCGAACCACCGCGATCCGCAGCTGCGCGCAATTTCCCCTGGAATTGTGTCGTGGCCTCTCGCCACTAAGCCGCTCAAAATCTTCTTTATTATGCTGCCACTGGATACGTTAGATACGTATTCTGCCGCCATGGATACGTTCTCTGTCTGTTTTTATTGTGGTGTGTTCGGAATGAAATTCTGAGTTATTTAGACTGAATGATGAATAAGCTGTACCTGTCGCAGCTTTTACTGGAGGGATTGTGTTTTCTTTTTTAGTATTTTTTTTTCTGATAAATTGCCAAAGCTAGTTGTTGATTGTGTTCAGCAATTTAGAAGATTATGAAATTTGTTGATTTTGAGATTTTTGATACGTTTTTTGACAATATTAGAGATACGATTGAGTTCCCTTTTATGGTTCTCTAGTTCTAAGTTGTACCCATAGTCCTCTTAAGCTTTGTTGATTGTCATCGCGAACGCAAGCTGCACAGGAAACTGCAGTCTTTTGAATGTGAAGGGCAAATCAGTGGATACAAGGTGTTGAATGGTCTGGGACTTACAGTATACGAAGCCGGAAGTGTAACCATTTGTCCAATGTCAAAAACATTTTTATCATTTGCGTTCGTATCTCACTAATGAATATACTCTTTGGCTTAAAGCTTCGATTGATTGTAACGAATGTAACTGAGTTACTTGCTTTCTACTTTAGCATGCATGTCAGTGATAAATTGCCGGAAAAGTTGACGACCTTTCATGATGTTTTTATTATTTTATGTTTTTATTATTTCATATTTATCCTTGAAAATCGATTTTATTACATGGGAGTTTTTTTTGTTTTTTTTTTCTCCCTTTCAAAATTCAAAACTTAAGTAGTATATGATTTAGTGTAGGGATCACAGAATTTTGAAAATGTGCACACAATTCACTTTTCCCCATAGCCCGTCATACGCAGTTTTTAACTGTTTTTTGACGTAAATAAATAAATAAATGTGGTTGGACTGTTGGGCTCGAATGTGAACAAAAAAAACATAAAAATAACTTCATTTTGGCAGCATCTGTGACGGGATTAGGTTGATACAATTCCAGATGAAATCAGCCTGATCCTCGCGGAAACAGTATTGAATATTGAAATGTGTCGTACGATATGTGTTTCAGCTAAATGTTGCTTGGATTGATCTCATTTGCTGATAACAATATTTTGACGGGTAATCTCTGTTCCTACAATTACAGCTGCTACTTCAGAGGCCATTGAAGCATTGCAGCGTCGTTCATGCTAATTGAGCTGCGTTTTGACTGCCGTGATAGTGACTTTCAAGCCACCCGTTCTCACATTCAATGTGAATTTAGAATCCGCATTTGTACTCACGGAATAATGTTCATAATTCAGCTAGAATTTCCTGATCTGTTGCTATACTAATCTGTTGATGTGTTTATGAACTGTCTCCACAGTTCATTAGCCGAAACTGAGTAACTTGAACATGTTAAGTGCCCGAATGTGGAATACGTTTTACATTTTCGTCTACAACTTCACAAAAAAGCGCAAATAAATGTGAAGACTAGTGTAGATAATTACTTAAACTAGTCATTTAAAACACATGTGATTAATATTATTCACTTAAATCTATTAGAAATTCACGATATTTCATAATAAAAAAGTCTAGATATATTCAACGATAGGCGTACCCTGTTCCTAAAGCGGAATAGTGAATGCTTTTTCCTTATAATAAAAAATGCATTACCGTCTGTAACAAGCAAAAAATTACTTAAGCAATTGTACTTAAGCAAAAATACATATTTGGTTTAATATTACAGGCAATTCCTGCAGACAAAATTGTTTTTTTCGATTACCTGCACATGGGACATGAGCCCGGTTCTTACACTTCAAGGCTCTGAGTTTAATCAGTTGAGCTCTGGGACCATACACCTTCACAGTACGGTATAGAATGTAAACATTAATACCTTAGAAAATGCAACTTAATGTATACAGCCAAAAGAGCCATATACATCGTACAAACAGTAGCAATGCGAAATATTCAGGAAAATGCTCTTATTCCACATTAGGGACATCGCGTACGTTGCTTTCAAGCTGTTTCGCATTCAAAATATGCATCAATGTTCTTTACACATTCTGTGATTTTTCCTTAAATATGCCACTAACACATACTGTATAGATAATTATTCTAATATTTACGGCTCACGAGTAACAATAATTATTTTGTGTATTGCTCCAATATTTTTGTTGACGCTCTGCCCCTTCACTCAAGAGCTTCAATTCAACTAGGAAAGTATTCCACTTTAGGGGACTGTACGTTACTGGAAGAAATGAACCAATCTGATGATACACTTCGTCTTTACACTTTGAATGTGGACATGAATATCACAATATTCGTCGCTCCAAATTATGTCATTTGAAAGAGTTGCATTTCCGAATATGCTCTACAAAGTGATTGGGCTTCCGAATACCTCCTGCCACGCAAGTTAGAAGTAGTTCTGGTGGCTCATCCAGTGATGGCAATTTGACTTAGCCAATTGAAGCTCCAACACATGCCAGGAGCTTCATTCTGAAACTTCAAAGTACGACAATGTAAGTACAATGTACCCGTTGGTCCAATAACAAGGCGATGCATTCTGTAATCGCAGTCTTTGTCGTAATTAAACGTCACTTTCTTCAAATCGATTTTACTTTTGTCTTGAGCGTTCAACTTTAGCTACGTCGTATGTCTCGCGCTTAGAGTGTTGCAGCAACTTTTGAAATAGACGCTCATGCTCCAAAAATCTGCAACTCGTACATCATGCCGTAGAATTATTTCGGCAGCTCTTTGAAGTATAGACTCCGTTCGATTCGGTCAGTTTTCCGTTTTTCCTTTTACTCTTCAGATGTTTCCGCAGCTCTAGTGACTGACAGTGGCTGGTTGATCTTCCAAATATGCCCTACATAAATTTGATTTTTTGCGTGGCATTTGCAATAATTTACAATAAATTGTTTATGGATATACGAGAAGTCCAAAGAGAGTTTAATTGTGTGAGACAAACGTAATTTTCGTAATACACAAAAGAATAATAGTTATTCATATCGTCGTCCAGTACTTCGGATGGTAATTTTATTCGATTTTAAACTCACTCCCAATTACTAATCACAGACACAATCAATAAGTTTATTTTTGTTATGTATGACACAAAAGTAATTTGCCTATAAACAAAAGAATAATGATTTAGTTGTATGCGACCCAATTGCCATTGGCCTGCAAACAAGTGAAGAATGGTTATTCACATCGACATCCAGGACTTTGGATGGAAATGGTTTTCCATTTTAAACTCATTATTACTCATGACAGTCCCAATTGGTATGTGTTATTATTGAGGACAAGTTGTACCCGCAACTTTGTGTGCATGGAGTCTTTATTTGGATAGGATAGGATGTATATTTACATAGGTAAATTACAAAAATGAAAATAAAGTGTGAAAATATTTAATTATTTGACATTTTTACATTAATTTTACAAAGCAATGTACATCGAAGCTTCTTTATACACTATTTTTGGTTTTACATTCAGGAGCAACAACCGAAATTTATGAGGAATCACTTGAGAACACGCTACATGTAGTTGACCATAAGTAAACCAGCTCTTACGTAAATCATTGCCTACTTTCGAAAAAAGTGTGTCCAAGTGATTTATTTGTCACTGAAAAACACAAATTAAAGGGAAATTGTAGTCTCTTGAACTGAAACTGGTAGTTATTTGGCATAATTGGAATTCTAAACATGAAAATTGTTTCTCCTTTTGCGCAACCTGTAAGAATAACAGCTTCAATTACATTTCGTTGTAATGAAGTTACTTTACTCTCAAACGGATTCCTTTACAAAGTTTAGGTTGATTTAAATTACTTTCTCGTAACATTCGTTATATTAATCGAATAAGCAAGTTGAAGCTGTGGCGTGAAAATGCAACGGAAAATATTGAACATTATGTCAATGTAGTATAGTATAAATTAATGAACGAATACAGAACGCAATCAGTATAAATTACTGCAAATCGTTGAGCGAATTGGCGAGTGAGTGAGTAAAATATAAAAAAAAGCAAACTGAAACACGAAATTCACAATTTAAACATCTTATAGGCCTAGGGAAACGGCCAAAGCGTTATTCTGTAAATAGATTAGTTAAGATAATTAGTTAACTTTTTTATTTATTTCTTCAAAATTCAAGTAATATATGACTTAGTGTAGGGAATTTTGAAAATGTGCTCACAATTCACTTTTCCCCATAGCACATCATACGCAGTTTTAACTGTTTTTTGACGTAAAATAAATAAATAAAGACATTCTAGCTATAAGTTAATTCTAATGTTACTTCTCGTTTTCACGATGAAAAGGCATAATGCACTCTTATGGACAATGTAATGCTTGTAGAAGAAACTCGTACACTGTTGCCAAAACTTGTTGGTAGAGAAGTAAGTAAAAAATTAGTTCTGTAAAGAAATTTACTAAGAACATAATCATGAAAATGTAGCATTCAGTTGCTGTTTAAATAAAATAATGAAAACGCTGGATTTCTTTGGAACTGACTTTTTAAATATCATTTCATTCACACTGTTAAAACATTAAAAAATTAGTGGAATTATTTTGGAAAAAATTCATACAATTCAGTTACTTAGGCTGGATGTAATTCTTTTTATCAATACAAACAAAATGTGTCTCTTAAAAAATGCATTGTCAACAATGTGAATTTTTAATTTGTGGATTAGAATTGTCGCTGGCAAATTTTTATTCTTGAAGTCCAATTGAAAACTGTCAGTAACAAAATTTTAAGGAAAACAAAATTATTTTCTGTCATCACCCGAAGGTCTTCGAATAATTTACTTCTGTGTATTTGCCATTTGTTTTGAAAGGGGGTATCACAGTTTTGCAGAGCAACAGGCATAAAAGAAAGGAAAATGAGAACAGATAAACAACAACCCCGAAAAAATAAAGTTAACTGGACTGAAGTATAGAACCAGTAAGGAAGATATGACGATTTCGTATATGGTACGTCTCAAATTCAATGCGTACTCTTTTAAAATATTCCTTTAACAATCGTGTATGTAATGAAGGATGTTAATGATAAACATTTACCAAATTTCAAGTTTTCTACATTTTATCGCTTTTTAATAGAAATTAAATTTGAATTCGAAAATCGAAAACAATGTCTCTAATGATAGAAATGATATAATATTGTGGCGACATTCATATCTACGAAAAATGCGACAGCTTAGAAATAAGAAAAGGAACGTAGTACATGGTGTACCCAGATGAAAGTTGGATAAACGTTGGTTATAGTATATCGTTTATTACGTAAATTATTTCATCAATATTTGACGACACCATCAAAACTTTTATAAAATGCTAAAATTATATATTTTCGTAGAGAATATATGTAAAGGATCCCTGTGTATTCGATACTACCGCTGATAAAAATTTATGGCTGTAATAATAATAATAATAATAATAATAATAATAATAATAATAATAATAATAATAATAATAATAATAAATGTGCAAATACGTTTTTTTAATAGATGCATATACTGAGAAAGATAGCCGTGATTTTGACGATTCTCATGCGAGCGGGCAAATGAAACCGTGAAGCCCCGCGAAACATGGCAACACCCAACAACAATGATGCCGAGGTAGATTGGGAATTGCATTGAACTGAAGCGACATCTATTGGAGTTACAACAAAGTGAACGGCATAAAAACCATCTCCATGAAAAACACTTATATGTGCCAACTTTCACGCAAATCTATTTTTATACGGACAAACTTTCCAAATAAATTGCGATATAGCAACGTACGTCACTATTTAATTGATATTTTATTTTGAAATGCTAATGTTACACACTGAAGCCCAATGTTACGCTTCCGACCATTACAAGCACTAGCATTCGACGAGTTAATTAATTCTGCTTGATCTTCCATCAAGGGCGAGGACGTTAACACCACTTTCTTGTAAAAGAGTCGAATTTACAGAGGCGGTTTGCTGTTTGGACGAGACATCGGCCAAGAAAGCGCGGGAAAAGGCTTCCCTCGAGCCCGCCGGTGCACTGGCATGCCGCGAGCGTCTCCGGTCGCATTGACATTGTCGCCGGAGCTTGGCAGAGCCCCAAAGAATTCGAGAGTGTTCGCGCCGAGAGAGGCTTTCGTTCGCCAACGGTTGCTGCTCAGAGGCGCCGCTGGCCACGTCACCCTGGGCGACGACTCGAAGAGTCAGCCACCAATATTATCCTTTTAAAGCGTGTTGAATCTTAATAGAAAGAATATAGCCGAATAAGGAGGTGAAAAGTGCCCCCTAAACAAAATACGAAACAATAAAAGAAGCCGTAGATTTCCAAAAAAAGCAGTCTCCTAGGGCAATATGTTGCAGAAATACAATCAAAAACGTGTTTTTTACGTTTTATTTTTTTCTCAGCTTCTATTGCATGTATCAGGCTAAAGCAAATTGTAGAGACGGAGAAAAATAGTTAAATTGAAAGGTATTTTTGTTAATCAATTTTGGCGCCAAATTCAAATTGCGAAAAGTAATATTTGAAACTGATATCTGACGTGATAACATTGGAGTACTATCTCAGTTTTTTCTCCCTAGACTGTGTCTCATAACATATAATATTTTTTTTCAGATTTTAAAAGAAGAAGCGCCTTGGTGTCTCAAATCTAGTGGTTGTGTTTGAGCCCACATTGGTTCTGTATGTGTGCTCTGAGACATATCCTGTGCCTGAAACGTGGTTAAATATGTTCTTATTGCAGTATGATGCAAATTCATAATTAACGTACAAGATAACGCTTAGGTGTCCGAGCGATGCTGAATGGTGGGTTGGTCCCCCCACGTTGCAGCTAACCTATCGTGGAATGGAAAGCTAATTACCATTTCCTCCCTGGATAACGCCACGATACAACTGCGGCAACTTTTGGTAAACCAACCTATAATGTGGCGTTCCCTGGACAGTCAATAATAATCCCGTGACTGCGACAGCGTTTGCCGTCGCAGTTTCACTCTGGTAATAGAAGACGTTTCCCAGGAATGATGATTCAGCTGAACATTCACATGAAACATCGCGTCGCATGCACTAACAAGTAATATAATGATAAGTGATGCATGTTATTTTTTATTGAGATGTGCACGCATATTGTGCATAATATGAATCAGGTATGCCGCTAATGTTTGTTTTTGTGCAATTCAGCTTTTTTAATGAAAATCAAATTTGTGCCTTAAAATTCAATTATTTTGTATGAATTCCTACAGAAAGAAAAATATTCACTACTTTACTAAAAGAACACGCTTCTGACACTGTCATATTAATTTAAAACGACTGAATGTCAAAGAAATAGTATCTTACCAATACTGTACATTGGTTACACAGTACACTGGATACAAAGTATCCGTGTTTAAACGTAATGTAACGCATGTACATAGCCATGTCCATAACAATTCTTTTCCTTAAAGATAGATCAATATTTGATTGTTTCAAATCTTTTCATTTGCATTGGTTGGTTGGTAACCACGACATTCATGCGACTTGGTTTAATCTCTTAGTATATCTGACACCATCTTTGATAGCGCAGGGCCGCCAAAAATATTTTTTCTGAGATTTTGGTTTTGATGGGAGAATTAAATTCATTTGAGCTAATACTATGAGTAATATATTAAAAATCCATTTGTCTCCAACTCGTAAGGATTTTTTACAATTTCATTGAAAAAAGATTTGTAAAAACTTCATTAATGGAATTATCAGAAAACTTGTAGGGAGTAAACGATTTAAAACTGGATATTTATAATACTGTTGAATAAAAAAGTAAAAACATGCATACAACCGGTAAACATCATATGCATATTAATAACATTCCTAGATTAACAATATTAAATTTATATTTACAATATGAAAGATTCTGAAATTTTTCCACCTCGGTCTTCTTCTGTGCATCTCTACATTTCTCCTTTAAAGGATCAACGTAAGTTTGTCATCATCCCCTGCCTTGATAACGATTTTCCATCCCTTTCAGGTCTTGATGAAACCTCTCTTCATGTTTAACTCTAAAATCTTCCAGAATATCGGGAAAGAAATCAAGATGGTTGTGAAGAAAATTAAGTTTGATACTCATATTACATCCGCAGTTTTTTCTAGAAATTATCATTTCAACCCCCATGGTGTTGAAATTGGTCGTTTTTTATTTCATGAAAAGTTCACAGAGACTGTTTTGATACTGACCAAGCTAGTCTTCCTTCATCACTCATTAAAGTTTCGAAGAGTCGATCTTCCATCAGACCTCTAATTTGTGGTCTCACAAAGACGCCTGTTTCAAGAGTAATCTCTGAAAGAAAAGAAAATTTTGAACAAATATTAAAGCACTCTCCATTCTTATTGCCAACTTGACTTAAAGTACCATCCATTATTATTGACAACCTGATGTATTATGAACATCGAGCTTGATAAGTAATGGTGGCTAATTAATATTTTCACGATTAACCAAACTACATCGTACAATATCTTTCTATCTTTTGGATTCAGTAGTTCTGATTCACCAATCCCTTTTGACCAAATTCAATTCACGAGTTCGGCTCCCTCAGTTACGTGAAAATAAGAATGTAGTAAATCCTAATGGTAGCTCCAAGGATATTCCAAAAAGTTTCAAGTTTCCTCGAATAACCCGTTAGTGTTCGTCATAATTAACTTTTTAACAGCCCTTCCACGTTTCGATATGTTTCCTTTGAAATGAAAAGAATGAGTTTCTGACACTGAGACATACTGATTTCCATTATGGAGAACAACTTTCAGGTATTGTTTTTAAGGATGTATAAATAATCTTCAACGATCCTGTTTTGTTTCAAATACCTTGTTTTAAATTTTTAAAATTCTTCGCGAAGGTTTTTACAGTTGACTCTCTTTTTTTGTGGGTCTTTTAAGAATATTCGGGAAGAATTCTAGGGAAAAAGGGTTTAGGGAGTTTTAAGGCGCCTACTGTGCTAAAAGCTGTGCTACTGTACTACCTTTCCGGCTTCATGTGAATTCTTAGGACATGACTCATTATATTGACTATTGAAAGTACCCAGAGTTTCTCGGGGAGATAGTGAAGTGAATGGATCTCAAATGAAGTCAGCGTGAACGTCATTTTTATAAATTAACTAGCAAAATACCTGCGTTGCCTGGGCTTTCTTCATATCAAATCCTTTGACAGAACAAAAGAGCAATTTTATATAAACCACAGTGTTTAACATTATTTTTAATGTGATTGGTTCAAGTGTCAATAAAGTACTATATTTTTTCATTTTATTTTACAGTTCATTGCTGTTAGAATTTGATCTGCTATGCTTTCCTCAGGCTCTTGAAGTGTTTTACTTTCTTGCTATCGCTACCGCAGTAGAGAGAAAGTTATGTATTTATCCGCGAAAAAAAACGGTGAATTTTCCTCAGAAAACTCTTCTTATAGGCCCTGGCAATGAAAAAGTGGATAAACCCAGATGCTAAATTTAGAAAAAAATCTTCTAACACGAAAAAGAATCTCATGTGTTTGATATCGAAATCTGTTGACGGCAAAATGTCTGTGCGTCTGTGAACAACGCTGGCGGCTAAACCGTTCAGCCTAATTTCTCGAAAATTGATATTCCACAATAGATCTTGCTGATGTCACAATCCCTTGAATTTGAAATCGATATTTTAATTTTAGTGGGTACTTTACATTAAGTCCCTGGGAAATTTTCAAAAAAGTGCCTCCATCGTTTTTTATTAAGTTTTGTTGTTGGATAGTGACGTTGGACGTTTAAGAGAATGGCGCAGGTCTCATGTTGGTTAAAAAGTCTAATTTTTCGAAAATTGAGAAATTAAAATTTATTTCGGCGTCTTCTTACAACTAAAACATTGAAGATAGAGATTTTTCCCTTAATAAAATCTGTTCCTTAAATATAACAAGGTATATTTAACCTAAAAAATGAGGGTAAATTATCAAAAAAATTGACTTTTAGCATTTGCCAAAAGTCATTATAAGAATATGCTGAAAGTAAAAAAAATATATTGATATATTGTCTTTAACATGTGCGAAATGTTTTATTCTATGATCTTTCTTTTTGTTTTTATTCGGATATTTATATAGCCATGTGTTAGGGGAACCCCGCTACGGTTTTCAAAAGGGGCTATGGTTCCTCTTCACAAAAATAAAACAAAGCCAAAAACACACAATAGCAGAAAATAAGAATAGAAGGTATTTAAGAGAAAGTAAGAAAATAAGAATATATAGATATAGAAAAAAGACCTATAACCTTGGAGCTTTCTAGAGTGTTACAAACATTAAAGCCATTTCCCCGAAAGTTGACTTATTAGCTATCATTGGAAACCTGAAACATCGTATCGCCGATTCTATGTTAGATGACCCTTTAACTCTTTTTTGTTATAATTCGGAAATTAACAGCTAGTGCGTGAACCAAAACTAAACATTTGAACTTCATGTAAAAAAATTGATTTTAAAAATTGTATTTTTCAATTTTTTAATATTCTGACAAAAAAAGTGTTTAAAATGTGTAAAGACTAATGTTAAAAATATTGTTTTGGGCCAGGTTCACATCTGTTATCATGAGAAAAAAGAATTTAAATAATATTGCAGTTCTACTAATTACTTAGTTTCTACTTACTTTTAAGTGTTCGCGGAAGAGGCTTTCCAATTTGCTTTTACCGCTTGGATCAATGCAGACATTGTTTTGGAAGCCTGGTTTTGTCCACCAGAAATATGATCTAAAAAAATAGTGTTTAAAAAAAGGAAATAAATCTCAGTTCTTTCGTTACTATTGTTGTAAACCCTCTTTTTACTATACCTTAAGCTTGTCACAAGGGAAAACACAGAAAGACATTTATTCGAGAACTATTAGTTTATCTCAGCGTGATAAATATTGATGACGGAAGAAGTTTGTCAATTTTACCTTGTTACCAATATTTCCTTAGATGAACAGAAGATTGTTTTCTGTTATAATTCGTGCGACCTGACATTTCAGCTCTCAATTACCTCTTACACGCTCAAAACACCCACTGATACCACTTTTAATTCTTGGGGTGTTAACACTACAGTGTCTCCGGTATCTGGCGTGATCTTGCGAGCGTCTAGAAAAGCCGTTCAACTTTTCAACTGTTTGTCCATCCAAAGTAGAGATGGGCTTAACAGCTTTTCTTCAATAGGTGTTATCACAAAACAGCTGACTCGTAATAGCTGTTATTAATAACAGTTGAAAAATAACGGTCCATGACCAGAAACCTAACGTGGCCGACTGCTAAGAGTAAAAGCAGTTGTAGCGACTGCTAAGAGTTAAACCACGCAAAACGAATAACGTTGGTAGCACCGTGAAGCTTGTGCAGCTACCTTACGGCGCTTCCTTGCACTACTTTCCCTAACATTTTTGGACAGAGAAGCAGCAGATATGAACGAGACTGGATGAATAGTAATTCATATAATGTGTAGCGAATGTGTATAGAATATAGAATATTACTGAAATGAAAGTGATTCGGGTTCAGATTGCAAATATTCTTTCAAATATGCAACTTGTGCATAGTGAAGTGACGAGTGCCAAAAATAATGAGGAGAAACAATGTTTATGCTCACCTATAGCTAGTGTTAATGACTGTCGAATATCAAGGATTATAATGTGAGTTATTTGACCGTAAAGGGCCCTCCACAATAGCCCGGGAACGGGAACGGGAACGCGAAGGGAAGGACGGGAACGGGAACGCGAGGTACATGCGCTTCACAATTAACGTCAACGGGAAGACGAACAGCGCTATAAACTTGCTGCGGCAAAAAAAAGAACTTCAAGAAACAGTTGCCAAAACCAAAGAACGTCTATAGCTACGCTACTCTGCTCACTCTTTGATTTGCCATTAGCTTGTGTTCGCCTGTATTGTGTTGGTCCTGGTTTTGGTTGCGTGCTGCCCGTTCCGTTTGTTTCTGTTTTCGTGGTGTTTTCCCATATTATTTTTCATTCCTTTTCATTCTTTCGCCTTTCCCTCGTTTTTCTCGCCTATTTATCACATCTTTTTTCCGTTTATTTTCATAACCCGAAATTCTTTTTCATTCCTCTGCTGTGTGTTCTCTCTCTGTTTTCCACTTTTTTTATTCATTATTGTTAATTTTGTATTCACTTTTTGTTTTCTGTAGTACAGTTTCTATTTTCTTTTGTGTTTTGTTATTGTTATTTCATTTGTTATATTCTTTGTTATTCCTTATACTTTTATCTTGTTTTTGTTTTATTATCATAGTTTATATCCCGTTATCCTTTTTATTTATCTATTTATTAACCATGACCATGGAAACTGAATTCGAAAGCTGTTTGATACAACTTGTGGCAGACAACCTTTGTATTGTCGACAAAAGAGACCCCAAACACAAAGACAAGGTTAGGTTAGGTTAGGTTAGGTCAGCTGGAAAGCTTCGCCGCCATTTGCTGCACTGTCATTGGTCGAGAGGCTTCGCGTTCCCGGGCTGAGATAAATGTTGACCATCCTTCCCGTTCCCGTTCCCGTCAAGCTTCGCGTTCCCGTCGTGTTGTGTAGGCCTGCCTGAGATGTCCATGTCTTAACTTTCTTTACGTTCCCGTTCGCGTTCGCGTTCCCGTTCCCGGGCTATTGTGAAGCGGCCTTAACTCATTTTATTTTATTGGACCTAGGGAAATATTAGTTGATCTCACATAAGCAGCAATGGGACAGAAATAAGTTAACATATTGGACGGACTTAATTTAAAGGACAAACATCTTGTTGTAGTGTATACAATAAAACTATTGTGGCACATGGCGTGTAATAATGACGAATTATATATCAATGAATCTATAATTAGAACACCGGTAAATCATGATTGATTAGCTGCAGTGAAGCTGTTATCGTACAAAATGGTTGCCACAAAAGCTTGTAGTTCGGATTAGGCCCAGTAGGTTGCAGTTCTATGCATTTCAACCGATAACAGCCAATAACAGGATAAACGAAATAACTGTTATTTTTGCGTAACAGTTACGAAACGTTAACGGTTAAGAAATAACAGTTTAGTTGTTAAGGGCACATCCCTAATACAAAGAGTTTCACACGAAAAATGTTTTTGTGTTTCCCTCTGGAAGCAATCGCGCCGATTTTGGAGAAAAATAGTCCGACGCAGGATGTTTAAAATGCATGCTCTGTGCTGATAATTAGCGACAAGGAATTGTTATAATGATAGGTTTCAAAGTACGGCGCCAAATTTGAATCAATTATGGTCGCCGATGTGCTAACAACTATGTTTAACAAAAAGGGCACCGGGGATTTGAAGCCTCTCAAGTGTTCCCAAGATATTTTTTCAACATGACGGTTTTTTTTTCATACTTCCATTAAAATCCTCAGAATAGTCAGAAAAACAGATAAATAAATATTCAGTATTTTAGATGAATTTCGTGATTCTTTAAAACGTTGATGTGATAGAATTATAGTTAATGCAATTACCTTCACCGACTGAAGTAATACACGCAGAGGTTTTAATTATTGCTTCATTATGTCACTGGTGAGTAAGTAAAGTTGTGTCCTGACATGCTGACATTACTGCTCAGACTATATGAAGAGGTAAGAATGGAAAGCAAGTTTCATTTTTGTTGAAATTTGAATTTTCCAAAAATGTGTAGTTTTAAATGGCTTTGACATAATGGACGTATTGGATATATTTATTTATCCAATTTATCCATATTGTACACATATTGGATATATTTATGCTTTGATCTAAGAAAATTAATCAATGCCAGCAAAATTATTCTCGAACACTGAACCAGTGATTGAAGTGAATCGCGCCAGTATGAAGATAGGAATTACGAGAAGTAATGAATCATAAAAGGAACCAAAGGAACAGTGACACTCTAAACTAAGGATCAACCTTTTTATGATATGGTATGTAATGGTGATATGATACGGCATAAATTTGCATGAATAGATATCAATAAATTTACATGATAGATATCAGTTCGAGCTCAGCTCTCGTAGAGGCAACACCTCTCCGAGCGCTCCGCACTCCTAAAACTTATCGCAGTCTTATCAGCAAAGGTTTCGTTTATCGGTGCCAATAGTATAGACTAACTACGTTCTATTCTCTTTGTGCCTTACGAACAGTGTCTTCAATTAGTGTAAAAGTGTTGTGATTTAACCAGTGTTTCGCAAAGTGACTTGTAAAAACAGAATCAATCAGTTTAAACGTTTTCGTAGTACACCATGGCTTCGGCCATCGCAACTACGTAACATGCCGACTGAAACCATCCCAGACGCTACTGACGAGCAAATAGCTCGTAAGATGCAAATAGAGCAGCTAATTCAACAACATCACTACATCCAGCAACAATTAGCCGAGCTCCAACATCAGCAATGGCAACACGGTCATCCGAGTCAAAGTATGCCACTATCGATGTCATCCGGTCTCCCCAACCCTCAACAGAGCGGCGTGGCCGCCTCCCACGTCATGGACACCAACACCGAGGGTCAAGGTAGCTTCACTGATAACGAACATATTCAACGATTAAATCAAGTAAGTAATGTGCATTCAAATGTCGGAGCAGACAGCAAAAAACGCAAAACATTCCACCGAGATGAAGGAGCTGTCCAGTATAACGTGCCTGTGTCTTCCCGGCATAAAGCCCTAGAAAACTTAGCCCACGATCCCCCTGTGCGCGAAACAGACGCATTTAGCGAACCAGAACCAAATATAATTAAAATTCCCCCAATATTTGTGCATGAAGTAGACGAATATGAAAAAATGATTCAAGACATTAAAAACATCGCCCAAAAAGAGTTCTTTACCAAAAATATTAAAGACTCGGTGAAAATGATGTTTAGTGACATTGAGGACTTTAGAAATTATAGAAATTTTTGTGATGAAGAAAACATCGCTTATTACGCGTTCAGAGATCCTACGGCCAAACCCTTATCAGTAGTCATGAAAGATATTCCCACATGCTACTCCGTGGAAGTCATTGAGACTGAACTCTTACGTCTTAAATATCCAGTAACTAAAGTCAGCCGATTATATAACAAAGACAGAAAGCCCATTCACATCTGTGCGATAGAACTAACTAACAATAGTGAAGCCAGGAAAAGTTTTTCTCTAAACAAATTTATGTACAGTGTAATTAGAATTCAGCAAAGAGCCAATGCTAGAGTAATCATGTGCAAAAAATGTCAAAGGTATGGCCATTCTCGCGCTAACTGCGGTTTCCCAGCGAGATGCGTGAAATGCGTAGGTAATCACCACTACAAAGAATGTGGTAAAACCAGAGATTCCCTCCCTCAATGTGTTAACTGTCATGAACACCACGCCGCTAATTACCGCGGTTGTAAATATTATAAAACTTACATTAAAGAGAAGACTATGCTCCCTCAAAAATCTAGAGACAACATTACAAACAATTTTGCCACCCCAAAAGCTACTCCCATCAGAAATGATCCTGAAACTTATAAACAAAATTTCCCATCACTCCCACGTCGCTCCTATCGCGAAGCAACCCTACATCCAAGTACGGCGCCATCATTAGACTGGACAAATGTCATTTCAAACACAGTTTCTCAAGTTGTAACAGCTATTTATTTATTTATTTATTTATTTTACGTCAAAAAACAGTTAAAAACTGCGTATGACGGGCTATGGGGAAAATTGTTCCCCAAATACAAAAAATGGTGGAGAATATGGTTAGAACTATGACATACAATAGATAAAAATCTCGAAAAAGGAAATATCCTCAACTGGAATGCAAACGGCGTCAAACGACAAGAAAACATATTAAAAATTTTCTTACGTCATCACAATATCAAGATTGCGTGCCTCACAGAAACGCATTTAATCCCAGGCGAAAGATTTAACATTCCTGGATTCCAGTGTTATCGCCATGAGAGATTATCATCACATGCTGCTTCAGGTGGGGTAGCAATATTATTGAACAAGCAAGTAAAACAGGAACAAATCTCCACTCCCTTCTCAGCCAACTTAGAAGCTGTCGGAGTAAAAATTAAATTAAATAATCATCCAGTTAAAATAATTTGTGCCTATAAACCTCCGAACAAGGCATTTCCCCAAAACGCTCTTCACGAAATCTTCAAAAGTAACTGTCCCACCATCTTAACTGGTGACTTAAACTGTAAAAACAGCTTATGGGGTTGCAACGTTACGACGTATCAGGGCAAAAAACTGCAGGATTTTGCAGTTTCCAATAACGTGGCAATAATGGGTCCTAACGAACCAACAAGATTCCCCTCAAACCCAAATATCATCCCAGATATTCTTGATATCACTTTAACAAAGGACATAAACTTCCCGCTTCATCACAGTGTTTTACCAGAACTAGACTCCGACCACAATCCAGTGATCATATCACTCTCATCACAGATGTCCAAAGATTCTGGCTCAACTCAAAGAGGTATTACCAACTGGAATAAATTCTCCAACTTGATGAGTATCAACTACAAATTCCCTCAAAAACTCACCACCATCCAAGAAATCGATTCAGAGATAGATAATCTAACAACATCCATAATTTCTGCGGTAAAACAATCTACGATAATGCTGCCTAATTCTAAACCTAAACCAATCCCGTTCAAAATATTGAACTTAATTAAATCCAAAAATAGCTTGAGAAGATACTGGCAAATTACAAGAAGAAGGGACATTAAACAGAAACTAAATAAACTTACAAGGATAATAAAGCAACGACTTGACCAATTTCGATATGACAATTACAAAACTTACCTATCAGAAATTCACCCAAACTCGAGACATCTGTGGTCAACAGTAAAACGGTTATCTCGAACCAAATCCATAATTCCGCCATTAAAATTAGGAACATCAACGGCATTCTCAGACGAAGAAAAGACGAACGCTATCGCTCAACTTCTGGAAAACACTTTCAAACCTCACCCAATTATAAAATCTGCCTTCAACAACCAAATAGAGGATTTCTTTAAACAAGAGAGAACCACTGTTGCCGCTGCGACTAAGTACATATCACCTTCAGAGACCATGAATATAATCAAACACATGAAAGTCAGAAAATTTCCAGGAATAGATGGAATTAGCAACCTTAGCATTAAAATGCTAAACAAAAAAGTAATCGCGGCTATAACAGCGATCTACAACGCTGCTTTACGGCTCAATTACTTTCCCACAAAGTGGAAGAAGGCTGTAGTCCTACCAGTGCTTAAACCAAAGAAAGATCCTAAAATTCCTGAAAATTACAGACCCATAAGCCTCCTTCCCACTCTATCTAAGATATTTGAGAAGCTGATTCTGGAGAGGCTCAATAATTTCCTAACAATCTCAAATGCAATTCCACCTTTCCAATTCGGTTTTAAACAAAATCATTCAACCTCGCACCAATTATTAAGATTAACGGAAGACATAGCTCACGGTTTCCACCGAAAAGAGCACACAACATCAGCTTTCTTAGACATGAGCCATGCCTACGACAAAGTTTGGCATAGAGGTCTCGAGTATAAATTGCACGACCTGGGTATTCCTGATTATTTAATAAAAATATTAACAAGTTTCATCTCCAACAGAGAATTTATAGTTCGAATAAACAATGTCACTTCAAGAACATTCCAAATCAACGCAGGTGTTCCTCAAGGATCAGCTCTCTCCCACGTTATTTAATATTTACTGCCACGACATTCCATCTGAAGGTGACGCTAATTTAGCATTATACGCAGATGATGTAGCAATTTACGCTACAAACCCCGATATTTTAGTAGCAAAGGATCACCTACAAGAGTGCGTGAATAACTATGTAGAATGGACTCAGAATTGGAGAGTTAGAATTAATCCACATAAGAGTATCTGCAAAATCTTTACTCTCCGCCACCCCAAAAATCCTCCAGAAATTATAATCCAAGGAACAAAAATCCCTTGGTCAACCTCCCCTATAAAATACCTCGGGGTACTCTTCGATAAAAGACTCACCTGGAAACCCCATGTCAATGCAGTCATTGACAAAACAAAAATTAAAATTTCCAATTTATCACATATTATAAATCGCCGTTCACCCCTGAGGTTAGAATGCAGACTATTAATCTTTAAGTCAGTTATATTACCAACCATGTCCTACGCATGCCCAGTATGGGGTTGCTGCACCAAGCTCCATCAACAAACTTAGTGTTCTCCAAAATAAATATCTGAGAATAACTCTCAATGCGCCATGGTTCATCCCCAACCGACAAATCCGACGGGAACTAAACATACCAGAATTTGAGGAGACAATAAAAAATCTTGCCAGCAATTTCTTCAACCACCTACCAAATGCTCCCTGCACTGCAAGATTCAACCTAGGAAGAAACAATAGCAGTCCGCGAATCATATCAAGATTCCCGAAAGATAAACTTAGACCTCCTTAACTTAGCTTTCCCCTCGTACCTTTCCACCAGTATACCATCTTTAATCACAGAACAATAATCTAAAAAATAAAAACTTCAATAAAGTTCAGAAACCTACCGTGACTTAAGGATGGCCATATCCTAAGAAGCTATGTTATATTTTGTATTCTCAAAACCCTCGAAAGACATAATTGTCGAACGAGAAGTAATAAATTTTTTAAAAAAATTATCTTATTAAGCCCATACTTAACTCCATATTTTGATGGAAATAACTTCATACAGTATGTATTTACATATTTCATATATTTTTAGTCCATATAAATTCGTTCCCTGTCAATAAGTAACATATTATATATTTAAATAATTTGACTGATTTAAAAGAAATTCAGCCCCAGTTGGTGCGCCATTTGAAATAATTACGCAAATATGTCATAAATTGTGACGAAATTCAGCCCCAGTTGGTGCGCCATTTGAAATAATCTGCAATTTATTCAAACAAACTCGGTCGAGGAACCTGAAAAGCAAATATCTTTCTATCTTGCTACTTCATTGCTAGAATATGGCTCAATGAAAAATCATATATTCATTTCACAAAAACATGGAAATTTATTAAACAATTTAAAACAATTTTGGTATTGTATAACTTTACCCAATATAAAATTAAACGTTTGTCATGACCATTCCAACCTTATGTCTTCGCGCGCTTTTTTGACCATCTTTATCCATCTCCGACGTCGCCGTCCTCAGGTCCAGACACCATCTTCTCTCTTCTTTTCTCGGAAGCTCACTTCAATCACCGTTCATCAGATCAATAAACTATTTGCTGCTAACATTCCAGTCCAATCACTGACAACTTCGCCCAAGCCCTCAATGTCCCTCCAACTCGTTCACGTGAAATATTTTAAGCTCCACTGTCACACTTAGTGTTCAAATTTTGATGTTCTCTCAATATCCATTCCCTAGTAGATGCTTACAAGTCCCCAAAGAAAAAAAAACTCCTAACATTAATTGGAGCACGATCCGTTCATGAGCACGGCATCAGTCAGAATGAATCTCTCGTATTCTTTCAGCCCTGCAAAGCTTGGTTCATAATTTCGATTATTTGCAGATAACATTTGATGTACTTTCGTACCTAGCCAATCTCTAAATTTTTTGCAAAACGAACTAGCCGTCTTCACGACTGGCACTGCTTTTTCGGCCAATCCCAGAATTCTATATAGAATTAACTAGCCGTCTCCGCGATTGTCACTGCATGAATATGTTGACCTTGACGACGGCTCGCTTACCGTTGCTATGCTAGCATATTCACATAATTTATCCCCTTTAATTGACGCCATTTATAATAAATGTTGTACAATATTCAGTGACATATTGGTATGTCACAATATATTAATGCACACGTGCTTCTCCACTTACAATTTGCAATAACATACACCTTTCTCTAAGGTTATTTAATTTTGATGTTTATTCGGCCGTAAGAACGTATGTTAATTGTTTTTCTTTGTATAGCCCTGAATTTTTTAATATAATGCAGGAGTATTTTTTTCCACTAGAGTCGTTAATTCATGTTAATGTTTGGGTGGAGTTTCAATTTTTTTCTGCGGTTTTTTAAGTTTTGTTTTTCACCCGTAAGAACCAATGTTAACTGTTTCTCTTTGTAGAGTCATGAATTTTGGAATATAAATGCGTGAGTAGTTTTTTATCCTAAAGCCGTTAATTCATGTTAATGTTTGGGTAGGGTTTCGTATTTTTTTCTGACGTTTTTTAAGTTTATGGTTTTCCTCCCGTAAGAACCAATGTTAATTTTGTCTCTTTGTACAGCCCTGAATTTTGAAATATGCGTTAGTAATTTTTTTTTCCTTGAGCTGTTAATTCTTGTTAATGTTTGGGTAGGGTTTCAAATTTTTTCTGAGTTTTTAAGTTTTGGGTTTTTCTCCCGTAAGAACCAATGTTAATTGTTTCTCTTTGTACAGCCCTGAATTTTGGAATATAAATGCGGGAGTAATATTTTTCCTAGGGCTGTTAATTCATGTTAATGTTTGGATAGGGTTTCAGATTTTTCCTGAATATTTTTAAGTTTTATGTTTTTTCCCGTAAGAACCAATGTTAATTGATTCTCTTTGTACAGCCCTGGATTTTGGAATATAAATGCGTGAGTTATTTTTTTCCTAGAGCCGTTAATTCATGTTAATGTTTGGGTAGGGTTTCAAATTTTTTCTGATGTTTATAAGTTTTAATGGTTTTTCGTCCTTAAGAACCAATGTTAAGTGTTTCTCTTTGTACAGCCCTGAATTTTGGAATATAAATGCGGGAGTAATATTTTTCCTAGAGCCATTAATTCATGTTAATGTTTGAGTACGGTTTTTAATTTATTTTTTTTAATGTTTTTTCGCCCATATGAACCAATGTTAATTGTTTTTCTTGCGTCCACGATTTTGGGAAAACTATAGGAGCGGAAAATTCGGGAATATAGCACTTAATTAGCATTTAAATAGCCGTTAATTTTGGATATAGTTTGGAAGAGATTCGTTTCTGGGCGCTGCTAACTTTAGTCTACAGCTAGCAGCGCCCAAGATTTTGGGAAAACTATAGGAGCGGAAAATTCGGGAATAGAGCACTTAATTAGCCGTTAATTTTGGATATAGTTTGGTAGAGATTAGTTTCTGGGCGCTGCTAACTTTAGATGGCTCGCGAGAGGGAGGGCCGGTAGGCTCTCGCGAACGTAGCACGTTGGGTCCGTCGCGTAGCGACGTGCACGTCGCGGACCACTTGGTGTCAAAATGCGTTGATTATAAATTGCGTTGGCAATAAAATTAGATATCTAGCGTGAAAAATACGAATAATCAGTTCACTGGATGAAAGGATGAGTGTCCACCATAAACTTCCGATTTACCAACCAGTAATATAAAATTAGTCGTATTGTGGGTTAGCAGGGATTTCGGAGCGGCAGTAGCCAATAGAGCACTAATAAATTAGTAATCTATATATATAAAAGAAAGTCGTGTTAGTTACACTATTTATAACTCAAGAACGGCTGTACCGATTTGGCTGAAAATTGGTGAGCAGGAAGCTTAGAGCCAGGAGACGGACATAGGATACTGTTTATCCCGTTCGACAGCGTTCCTGTGTGAGAACGCACGTTTTTGCACGTTTTCGCACGTTCTCGCGTGATTTCGCACGTTCTCGCGTGATTTTGCGGGTTTTCGCACGTTTTCATGCGTTTTCGCACGTTTTCACGCGTTTTCGTATGTTTTCGCGCCTTTTCGCCTAAGTTTTCTGTGCAGAAGCGTTTTTTAAATTCTTCTTTGTTTGAGAGAAAAACACAAATCTGCAATTGCTTTATTATCACGAGTGCTCAAGGATAGTACAGTTTCTTACAGTGAGTGCGACGCGAGAAAAACATGGGACCGGCTGTTAAGGCGGAACAGAGTTCGCCGGGTCAGCTAGTATAGTAATAAAATTACTATTAAATTGTAATGTGCATAAAAGTAACGTTTAAATATAGCGCGTAAATGTTGATTGACTGGTATCACAACGTTCATCTGTTCACATTGAAGAGAACAGATTCCTTTAAGATGAATGAAATTTTTTGTGTTAAAGGAATTGAATCTCTCGCTTAGTGAACTGGTATACATATAACCAAGGTGAATATATATCTTACACCGTGGTATAACGGAAACAGGTCCCGGATAAGATACCAAATAGGTTTCAATTGGTGCCTACTAAATGAAAGGAGTCAACTGAACACAAGTATAGGGAAGATGCTTTATAATGTTACTTTAGTTATAAACTGGTACAGCCAGACACTAAAAGCCTGGAAGTGCACCAGTAGTTTGCAACATTCATTAAAATGTTCACATACATTATGCAATTTGCATTTTGAGGTGATTTTTTTTTTTTAATTTGTTGCATCTACTTTGCAATGCGTCTCCAAGCCCCTTGGGGGGCGTTGAGCGCATTGCGCTTCTCGGAGTAATCCTCCCATTACTATAACAGCGCTTGTTAATATTGTCTGTCGCGTCTCGTCACAGTCGGATTGACAGTTATCCGTTAATAAAAGCCATACTAAAATTCCAAGAGGGTATACATCAAGATTTAATAATAATTTTATTGTAATCCCTTACTTTGCATCTTATTAGCTAAAATTCCATGCTGGGTAAAACCAAAAGATGTAAGAATAACACATGGAGAATCCAAAAATGGTATATGCCTAAAATAGTGTTAATAGATATTACTATTTATTTCAAGGAATAAAACACACAGTAAAACAAATAAATTTATTTAACATTGTTTCGTATTTACCTGCATACATTTTTCATTCTGAAATTGTCCCCTTCCTAGTCTAGTAATGAATAGTTAATAAAGGAAAGAACAACTATATTATCAGTCACAAGATGCACTGCCATTAAGTACAGCAGTCTCTATTGTCAACTAAGTATTAAAGGTAATTTGGTGCAGAATGCCTGCAGCATTCTGCAGCTGCTAAATGCATGGAAGATCTCCACCTCACTCTTCAGTAAAAAAATACAGTCTTTGATAAATAGTATTGCTTAGAGACAATTTTTCATCATAACCCAAACTTTCACAACACCTGAGGAACATCACTGACTTTTTTTTCTCTCTTCCTGATGGAAATTACTCCAACTATTTTATAAATTTCTTCGTATACCTCTAGTTTTCTTAAGCTTTTCAAACTTTATTTATTAATATAAATAAGTGTGAATTTTCCAGAAGAAATTATTTCTACAGATACAGTGCAATAGTATGTTAAAGCATAAACTGGATACTCTAATGTATAGTACTTAAATTATGAGGTACAATTATTAATACACATGTTCATTTCCTGAAAGTCTTAAGTAAGTGGCATCACTCAGGGGTCGAGACAACTGTTGGCAGAGGCAAAGATCCAGTGGAGTAGACCATCCCAGTCTACAGTATGTTTCCAGATGATAAAAATCACTTATTTTCTTAAATTTATCACTTATTAGAGGGTTTCACTAATTTATCTGAATGAAAACTATAGGTTTTCTGACAGAATAGGACCAGATCAAATATATACAGTGGGGCAAAGAAAAGGAAACCGACAACAAGTATTACTGCTTTGCAAGACACCTGCTCTCACTACTAACTTAGGTTGATAGTTGAATAGCTGTCAAAAAACAAAAAAAAAAAGCTGCCTTTGTGGCACTTTTATCGGAGGCTACATGAAAAGGCACATTCCTACATGTATATTTTTTGCACTTTCGATCTATGGATTTCAACTTTTCCGCTATGAAGGCATTCAGAAACTCAATCCTAGGGCATACTGCCTTTTCAATATCGTTATTGTATTAATTAACAATTTATAGAATCATAACCTTTTAGAGCAAGAAAAAATTGAATGCATGAAACGTCTGCAAATCAATGCTCTAAGAAGAAATGACAAGAAGAAAGGCATTATTCAGAAACTACTCTGAAAGATTTTAAAAGAAAGATATGATCTGAAGAAATACTTCAAGATCAAAGAAATTGCTTCTCTACACTTGCAAAGTATTAACATAAACTGAACAACTGAATGAAAGAGAATCTGCAAGAGATGGAATGTCTTTTTTATAACCAAAATTCTCCAACACTCACAGCCATAAGTACAAAGACAACAAGATAATATTCTTGTTACCTTCTTAAGATCTTTTGCTTTATCCTAAATTGTTGGCCTTCAATGAACTCCAACTATCCTCCAATACAACATATCTCGCTCAAAGTAACATTACATAAATATACCAAAAACTGCTCTGTAAAAGTTTAAACGACATAAAAATTTGACTATTGATTTTTGATTAAAAAAAATAAATGAATGTTACAATATTTTATCACACTAAATTAAAAATATCTCAAAACAGAAATACAAGAACAACACTATACTTATTTCTTTATACACCAACTACTTAGTAAAATAATCAACAGACTAATTTAAGACGAATTCAGATATTTACAAACTTGCAATACATATGTACAAGATTTTCTTTGATCCAAAATGGAAGATAAGATATTAAAGTAGCATTCTACTTTCCAAAAGTTCAACCCGCATTATTTTGTTACTTGATCGCATAATTGTATTCACAAGATTTGAGTTCAAAGAATAACTAAAGTTCACCCTTCATAATTACAATAATAGTAAACCAAAACCATTTCAATAAAATAAAAATCACTGTTCAACAGAATCCTCAGATGTCTTTCATACTTTCTTTTTTGGCTAGCAAAGATGCTTCTGAACTGCAACATTCTACATTGTGGAAGTTAACATTGCCAGATTTTAAACATCTACATGAGACCTCACAGCATGCAAATTCTCATGCAAATTCTAGAACTTTGAAGAGGCTATTTCCATCTAACTATAATGATTTCATCAATTTTACCAGAGATACTTGACAGGTATTAAACAAAAAATACCATATTTTTAATTTTTTTATATTAAGAAATGCAGAGATTAAGACAACTGATTGTGGGTTCACTGTCAAGGTAATCAAAAGTAACATGTTTAGACTATCTTGATCAAGATATAAGTTAATCTATCTAACCTGATAATTAGAATTGATAAAAAGATATTTAGAAATGCAATTTTTTGGTCCAGAAACTAGAATGAGTGCTTACAGTCAAGTGATCCCAGTTTTTTCAGTGTATCGAAATCTAACATACATATCGATATTAATCAATATTTTGTGAGCAGTTACAGCAGTATCTCAACTTTAACACAATCAAAATGGCGTAGTAAAATTAAAATCATACACAAGGAAGATATATACACTTACCATAAAGTATATAAAAATTATCACTGGCAGGCTTAGGTCTATTAAATGCTGACCCACAGATAAAAACTAAATAAAAATTATAATCCTAGTACAAAACTGGCCGTATTTCATAGTTTACATTTAAAAAGTTTATTAAAAAAACCTTACTTCTCAAAGAACATAATGAACACTGCATTCAACGGAAGGATGAACGTATTTACTCCCAACAAACCAGTGAGTGAGACCATACAGGTAGCAAGATCTCCAATGTGCTAGGGGTCACTCTAATTAATTCCTTAATTTAATGTAAATAGTCCGACAACAAATTAGATTCTGCATTCATCAACAAGTAACATTTGTTTATTGTAGTACAATTGAACAGAGAAGGCTTTGGACGGAGGAGGGAAAACATTGAACCCACCCCCCCTCTCCCAGAGTCCCACACTCTCACGAGCTATTATGCCAACTCACCAAAGGGAAACAAGTATTCATTTACTATTTACATTAAATTGTCCTTAACGAAGTCCAAAGTCACTCAAGAATTCTTAAAAATCATAATAAAATACAAACCAAGAGTAGATTCCAGCTTATTCATTATTACATGCACCTTCCTTTGCAGGTAGAAGAGGTTCATGATCCTGAGTCTCTGCTGACCATCCATGTTTCCAGGTTATTAATGCACCCACAAGTAAAATAAAAGCACCAAGGCCAGCAATGCCAAAAAGTGTGCCTCTACCAATGGCAGGAATGGCCACAAGGGTGCGTACCTCGGCAGCCAGATCTGGAGGGAAATCGGCAAGTTGCACAAACCACAGCATGGGCACATACATGCGCTGAGGAACATGTTTGAAAACACTGTGGACAATAAGAAGAAGAGATGAGAATCATGTGGCTTTACAGCAAACAACTTATACACACAACTATCATTAAGCAGAATTAAAAATTAATATGTAACACATAGAATAAGCCATAATAATATTTCATAAAATAAAAATTGCAGATGATTTCACTGAAAAAACTGTTGGACACACAGATTTAAATTTGAATTACTCCAACATAAATGGAAAGAGAACTATTGATGCACCAGCACGTACTTTCTCATATTATTTGTCACTGTTTCATAATTTTATATCTTAATATATTAATATTAAATTTGTGGGTTCAACTAAAAGTTGAACCCACAAAAGTCTTTCCAAACCAAAAAAATATCTAACAGGACTGAGTCACAAACCTAGTTACTAAGATTCCACAGTCGCCATAGCAACTCACTGAGCCACATTATCTCTGATGCTTGAGTTTTGGTATACCAGGTATTACATTTCAGAAGAAAAAACAATTTCAATGAAAGTTAGACCTGCACCATTTTAAGCATATTTAACTATTTTAGCAGAAAATGAACAGAGAATTTGAAGTTATTTTTGAGAAAATTTCAATAATGTAAAGCACCCCAAAAAAATAAAATAACCATATCAAATTCAAGGGACCATGACATCAGGGAATATCAAATTTGGAGATAATCCTTTGCACAGTTATGGCACCAGAGTTGTTTACGGACAGACTAATGGCAGATGTTTTGCCAAATTCCACTTTTTTTGTATTAAGGACCTACAAATCACTGATTCCAACTACATTACATATTCCAGAAAGTAATTTACTACAAAGGAAACAAAAAGTGCATTTCTGGTATCAGAGACCAGCAAACCAAGTTATTCTGTCAAAGAAAATGAAAATTTCCATGGCAGCATTACACAACTTAGTCTATAATAAAGTATATAGTCACAACTTTGTCTACAATAAAGCTGCTAACTGGGTTGCTAACCTTAAATGTGGCCATGGCTCTACCAATACATTCAGCTGCAGTTTTGCTTCCACATGCAAGGGCATCCCAGTTTCCTGCAAAACAATATGTTTATGTGCAATAATACTGTTACAAAATTATATCCTGTAATAAAGTTAAATGTAAATAAAATAGTATAAATATGGAAAAGAATTAAAAACTTGCGTCTCTAACCACAGGATGAGTTTGATTTGGTGTTCATTTTTTCTGTGACTAAGACACTTTGAAAACATTCACAGATTCTTATTTATTCAGTGTTAGTACACATTTAATCACAGTAGTCTACAAGGCAGAACTTTAGAAAACAAGTGCACAAGGGAATACATAAGAAAGCAAAAATAATCAATGTTAAGAAAAGAAACTAAGGTCCTCTTTTGTAATTTTTAGCGTGTATTAATTATCATTATTATGTAGATATAAACATGAAAGAAGTTTAGTTTGAAACTGTAATGCCACAAATAAATTGAACTTTGATCATTAGGCACAAAAATTATTAAAAGGCAAATTCCAATGAAAGCACTCACAGGTTGTAGAACTATTGCAAATTCATGATTCTTGTCTGGCTTGAGACCCTGCAGTGGTGCCAAGTATGATGAATCAGCCAAATAGAAATGCGGGAAGGATACAAAAAGTGGCGACCCAAAGCGGCAAGCACTAGCATTGAGAGTGCCGGAAGGTTGACAGTCTCCAACACACTGGCATTGAGTCTCTGAGAAGTGCTTCCCATTGTCCAGTGTGCGATTATCTCCCACAAAGCGCAACCCAGAAAGCCCATGAGCCTCTTCGGCACCAGCGGAGTACAGCTGGAGAGAGCTGCATAAGCACAGAACAAAAGTACTTAATGAAACAGCTGTCAAGCAGAACATAATGCACCAATTCTCTCTTACTGTCCTATTATAGACAACCTGAAAAGAAAGAAACAAAACTTGAAGTTTTGAAATAAGATATTCCAGACAATAGGAGGAATTAGTCTTTCTACTTCTCTTCTCATTCTAAATTCCTATTGATGTCTTCTTGAGCTTTTTTCCCCACTTTATTAAGTTATGAAATAAATTACATTCAAGTCTGTTTCAAATAATATCAACAGATGTATCAGGATCATATCAATAAAGAAGATATTTAATAAAAGTGCTGGAGATATCATGTAAACCAAATTACAAATCACTTTCTGCTCTAAATGTGCGTCATATTTGGGAAGAACGAATTGGTGTATCAAAGCAGAATTTATTGCAAAGAGAGGAAAGAGTAAACAAAATATTTTAAATCTTATTTCACTCCTTGTGAGTGAAAAATTAGGGAATGTTTTTTCCTACTCCATATTTTATTTGTGTTATTTATTGTCACCAGCAGCAAAAATAAACTTATTTGTATTTCTTAACAAAGATTTGTAAACAGACGTGATTTAACTGTTATTTGAAAGTGAATGCACTTTGAAGATACTACAATCCCTACATTTTAATTAAAAATATAAAAGCTTACAAGCACAGATCAGATGCAAAGATATGCACACTGTTGCGACCTGTTACTGGAGGCCACAAGTCTCCAGAAGAACCTTGTACAAGATCACAAGGCTGGTTGTAAAGTCCAGTATTATGCTTATAGTTCCATTGTTCCATCATCCCCAACTGATGCAAATCTGATGCTCCTGTCCACATATTGAAGATTCCATCAGCTGAAGCAGAATTGTTGCGCTGTAAGAAAAAGTTTCAGGAACTTCATGAGGCATTTATCTTGCATTTCTTCAAGTAATTATGCTTCAAAGTAAATAAGAAAATGTTGTCTGTCAATACACTTGCATAACAATTTTCTCTATTTTTACACCCCTAGACCAGAAATTAAAATACAAATTTCGTAATGCAGCAAGATGTTACTGTAACAAATTGCACCTGAAAACTGCACCCTCAGGGTTGGGCAGTATTTAAATACTTGCATTTGAAATACATACTTTAAAAACATTTTGTATTTAAAATAGGTATTTTTCTCTCCCGATGTATTGGTCAGATCGCTCATCTTCCACCACTGTGCCAGTGTTCAATATTCCCCATTGATTCTTCAGGAATTTGTAGTGGACATTGAATGTTTACAGCAAGTTTTCTCCGAGTGCTTCTGTTTCCCCTGCCTGCACCATTGATTGATTTCATTACAGCAGTTCAATGTGTGCACCGATGCACATTCAAGAATCAGAAATTTTAAAGATGGGTTTGAAAAAACATTGTATAATTCCTCATATGTAATGTTCATGGAATATAGAATAGAATACTTGAAGTCATACAATAACTTGAATCTGTAACTCCACACCAAACCTTTCTAGGCACATCATGGCTGCAAATGTAGTCACCAACTGATCCTGTGGAAAACTCTCTAGGAAGGTACAATAAAACTAAGTAACTATTTGGCTTACCTCCACAAAGTATCCAAAACGCTTAAATGGAATTTTATCTGTGATGTTCTTCACTACATCCAACAATTTGTCATCATAACCATCAAACAGCAACTCCTTTACTGTCTTTGTAACATACAGTTTTGAACGAGTAGCCCGCATCAAAATATCTACCCCAACTTTTTTTATATAACTCATGAAACGTGTTTGAAATGCCACAGTCTAGAAAAATCAAGAACATGTTGGAATTGCAGAATTATTACTTCAATATGTCTATAAAAGAGGGAAATGATTTTTGTAACATCTCGAGTGCAATAGTATGTAATATATACTAATTACAATCCAGAGAAATAGTATTTAATTTATTTAGAAGGAAAAACTAATAAAATCACAGGATAATCTCCAGAAGCAAAAACAAGCATACATACTGCAGCCACCATGTTGAGATTTGTCACATTGTCAGAGAGGCTCCCATTGGACATATCAGGCTGGAAGTGCCATGATCGTACTTGCTGATATGTTATGGTGTCATTAGAATTCCAGGTCATATTTACCCTATGATGATACTCTCTGTAACAAAGTTCTGTAACTGTTGTAAAACTAGTAAATTAAGAAAATCAAATCAATCTCTCTCATTATAATCTGGTTGCACATCTGACCCGTTATCTAAGAAGCTATTATACCCAATGCTATATAATTTTAAGAGCAGCTTGGAGAAATAGTTTTAATTAAATGTATGCAGATTTGTATATCTTGGTCAGTTTTTGTAATCTTCACAAATTTTCAAGTAAAAGTCAAAACTTTTATACTATTTTTTCTAAACATTTATGTAGAAACATTTGCGTTCTGGGCTCTTCTGATACCAAAAAAGTGGGGTCTTTTTCAAAACATCCATCCGTTCGTCTGTCCTGTCTCTCCCTGTCTTCTTGTCAGTCTGTCGTCTGTAAACAACCCTAGCGCCTAAACTGTATGTAGAATTTTTTTCAAACTGAATAAACCCCTGTCAATCTGGCCTCACTTGAAGCTCTGTGATTTTGAAAAACATTAATTAACTTTGGGCGATACTTTACTTAAGGTCCATAGAACATTTTCAAAATTTTCTCAAAAATGCGAATTTTGTACTCTAAATTTCTTGTAAGAATACTGTAAAATGCATTTATAAAGGTGGCATAGGTTCAATTTTCACTGTTAACACAGAATTTTTGAAAATTGTGAAAGTTTGATTTTTTTCAGCGTCTTCTCGCAACTACAAAACTGAAGATAGAGATTTTTTTCTTCAAGTAAAATTTTTTCTCCATAATTTTTCTCTGATAATATTACTTTTTTTGTCCCAAAAGTTTTGTGATTTTCAGGCAATATTGCATGTAATATTAGCACAATAAAAAATAATAAAAACAACATTTTCTCGAAAACAGCTGAAAATTTTTACTTTCAACTTTTGGTAGGGATAGTGATAAATGTACTCAATCAGATGACATAAACGACATATTGCTCTATTCTTTTGTTTTTTCAAAAATGACATAAATGTAATTTTTTTTTACTTGTCTCCCACATCGTTAATATTTCCATGAGCAGCAATTTGCAAGAGGATGGGGCAAGACCAAAGAAATAGCCCAGACCAAGAGAAATTACAAAATTAACGAGTACAAGAAAGTCTGAGCCATTCTGTAGTACCACCAGTTACATTCTTGTATAGGTACATATATACGGAGTAATGTATGTAGTATAGAGAAAGTTATGTAATGCTGTGGAAAATCGATTTACAGATTTTAACGGAAATACACTAGTCCAGTCAAATGGCATAAAATAAGAGAAAGTTTTGGTGTAGTTTTGATATTTTATTCCTATATGTTTTTGGGGTCGCTGAACATGAATATCAGGTTTGCCAACAAGAAAGTTGCCCAAAAGAACATTCCTTAAGCAAAAAATTTGTAAAAATCCCACCTTTTTTTCAGTTTTTTCAAAATAACTGAAAACTCACTGATTTTTCTTAATAAATGGTCCTATATGAAATAAAAGACGAAAAAATTACCTACATTTAATGATATTAAGATTTTTTCTCCAATTAATGGTTTAACCATGGGAGCACAGAGAAATTTGGTGATAAAAGCGAAACACATGCAACTAGAGGTGCAACAGAATGGCACAAACTTTCTCGTAGTAAAGTTTTGTAATTTCCTTGGTGTGGACTGGTACTATACAGACTTGTCTGTCCTTGCCTGCTTCCATCTATTGCAGCCCCCCCCAAAAAATATTTTTTTTTATTTTCGCAACTTTTCAGTTTCCGAATAGTAGAACCTAAATTATATTTTAATTATATTAAAGAAGGCTATAACGTCGTTCTATACAGAAATTTCAAATTAAAAATTTGAAGCATTTTTTAGAAAATGGCATTTAAGCACGGTATGAAATTTGAAGCTCTTTTTCATAGTAATATATTGTGTTTTCAAAAAACTTCCTTTGAAGTCATTCCCACAAACAAATGCAATAATGAATACAAATTGATGGAAATTTGCATTTTAATGGCATGAGAGATAATAAAAAAAATTACAGTTGTGTAATTTTTGAAAAAACAAAAGAATACAGTAAAATGAACTTTACATCATATTATACAGTGCAATTAGCACTGTCCATTGCAAAAATTTGAAGAAAAAATTTGGAGCCATTTTTGAGAAAATGACATTTAAGCATTTCTGAAAATGCGGAATTTAGAGCTCATAGGGCGGGAATATATTTTCAGAAAATGCCGAAGTCTATTACTATAACACTCGACGTAGAAATCATATTCATCAGGTGACAGTATCAACAGCTCATTACAAAAAATTCACATACAATACATGTACATTATTTTACAACACTTTGCCAGATGACATTAAACGATTAAATTCAATAGAAAAGTTTAAATCCCAAGTGAAATCATTTCTGCTGCATAACTGTTTCTATACAATTAGAGACTATACTGAGCATCACAAGAAAAGTAACATTAATTTTAACAATGATACATAAAGCATTAATTACCATTTGGACTGTATAAATGAGTATAAACAACCTGTAACAACTATTGTAACACAGCTTCCGGGTCAATGACCCCCATCTCGATCAGGTTTTTCGTCCAGTTTCCCTGATCCATTGAGCAAATGCTGAGATGGCCCCTTGTTTTGCTTCTGGACATAAATGTAACTTCATTTTCTGTGCACGTCTTCTAGAATTCAGTGGGAAATACAATTATTCAAATTATCGTTTCCACGTTGTCGCGGCAGGAAGTAATAAGAGCCAAAATTTATTGCTTATTTATCCTTGAAAATAGATTTTATTACATGGGAGTTTTTTTTGTTTTTTTTTTCTCCCTTTCAAAATTCAAAATTTATTGCTTATTTATCCTTGAAAATAGATTTTATTACATGGGAGTTTTTTTTTTTTTTTTTTCTCCCTTTCAAAATTTCAAAATTCAAAATTTAAGTAGTATATGACTTAGTGTAGGGATCACAGAATTTTGAAAATGTGCACACAATTCACTTTTCCCCATAACACGTCATACGCAGTTTTTAACTTTTTTTGGACGTAAAATAAATAAATAAATAAATAAATAAACTAAATTTTACAGAAAACTGTTTGAGTTTTCGACATACTTTATTTGACATTTAAAGCACATGTACTCATAAATATAATAAAGTAAAGAAATCGCCTCTAGTGTAAGTATTTCGGTTGTGAGAAAAGTCAAAAAAGTCAAAAACATTACATTTTTGTAAAATTTGGAGTTGTTTATGAGAAAATCTTGTTTTTATTATTTTTTTAAATTGCAAATATTGCATGTACTATTGTACACAAACGACTAAAATTTTCAAAAAAAATCTACATGACCTTAATGAGAGATATTTGCGGACATCAAATTTCATTTGAAGTAAAAATCTTTATCTTCAATTTTATAGTTGTAGGAAGCCACGTGAAAAAATTCAAACTTTTGCAATTTTCGAAAATTCAGAGTTAACCATGGAAATCGGACCTATGCCGCTTTTATAAGTATTTTACTCTGTTCTTCCAAGAAATTTAAAGAAAAAATTGTTGGTGCGTTTTCGAGAAAATTTTTAAAATGTCTGGGGGCTCCATGTAATGTACCCCCAAATTTTAAAGAATGTTTTTCAAAATTTCAAAGCTTCAACTAGAGCCAGATGTACAGGCGTTTCTTCAGTTTGGAAAAGATTGTACGTGTGGTTTAGGCGCTAGGCTTGTTCACATACGACGGATGGACGGTCGGACGTTTTGAAAATAACGCTTTTTCGGTATTTCGGGACCCCAAAACGTGTATTTCTGTTGAAATCTCGAAATCGATTTTCCGCCGCATTACATTACTTTCTCAATACTATGTACATTATTCCGTATATACGTACGTATACGAGAAAGTAAAAAAAAAAGATTATGATTTGTGTAATACCCCTATACTCATAGGGAAAAAAAAGTTCTATGCTTTTTACATATTAAAAAATGTACATTGTGATGCCGTTTCTTTTGAGACAAAAACTAATAAAGAAACTGATTTCTTACTCTTTCATAAATGGGATGTCTAAAAAAGAAAAGGATAGATTATAGGTTAATTTCAGTTTTTGTTTCGAACGAACATAATATTAAAATTCAAAATATTGTAATTTTTGAAAAATTTGCCGCCCCGAACTATAGCCCGTTCAGCTCATATGTAAATCCACCGCTGCACGTATGATTTGTACGTTCGTCTGTCCGTCCAGATAGTGCGAAATGTACTCTGTGAGATGACATAAACGCAATTTTGCTCTTATTTTTTTCCTTCAAAAATTACAAAAATGTAATTTTTTCGACTTTGCTCTCATGTCGATAATATTTACATTAGCGGCGATTTTCTCATATTATTGCATTTACGAGTACATGTACTTTAAAGGATGTCTTATAAAGTTTTCATGCAAACTCGAAACTTTTCTGTGATAACTAGTTCAAAATTCCGAATTCAAACGTTTCTGAAATTTTCTCGAAAACGGTTCCAACGAATTTTTTTCTTCAAACTTTTCGTATGGAGAGTGCTAATTGCACTGTTTAAGATGGCGTAAAATTCATTTTCTTGTATTATTATGTTTTCTTCAAAAATTACACATTTTTTATATCTCTCACGCGGTTAATGTGTACATTTCCAGTGATTTGTATACATTATTGCATTTGTGAGTGGAAGTTGCTCAAATGACTTCAAATTAAGTTTTTCGAAAAACCAAAAGATTCCTGTGAGCAACAGCTAAAACAATTTTCTCTTGGATCTACAGCTCCACATTTTATGACGAAAATTTCCATGTATGAAGAAGTTTTACTCTTCTATAATATTTTGAATTCAATATTTCGAATCTACGATTAGGAAACCTAAAAACTGAGAAAAATTCAAAAAATGTATTTTGGGCGCTGAAAAATAACAGTTGACAAGAGGATGAGTCAAGATGAGAAAGCTAGCCCATACCGAGGAAATTAGAAAACTTTATTACGAGAAAGTCTGTGCCATTCTGTAAATCCTTTAGTTATTGAAAATGTTGGGGGGGGGAGGGGTCTTGTCAAAGCTTCACGTAATTATTTAGGGAGACGGTGGGAGGATCAATAGCACATTACAAGTGGGTTACCGGGGGAGGGCGTATTCAAAATACTTCAAATTTGCGATGTGTAATTATAGACGGCCCTTAAAAAGAGAATATTGTACCGCCGTCGTCACGTAAAATGGGTATGGCCAATTTCTGAAGTCCCAGTACTTCTGCACATTCTGGCAGCACTGTAAGGAGAACAACGCCATCTGCTTCTTTCGTAGTTAACTATTACAAAAGAACAATCTCAACCAACTGCCAACGACTGAGAAGCTGATAGGCCGGATTTCGCCCAATCAGCATATCTAGAATCAACGTTCCGTATGATAGGTGTGTTTATCCTAAGGGTTGAGAGTATTGGCGCAGAAGGCACAAGGGGCGGGAATGATCACATTACGTCATAGTGCAAGCCATTCGATGGCCTACATGAAATACATCAATAAAGATAATATTATACATTACGACATAAATATATTTAGCACATGAATTAGTGGATTTGAAAAATGTTTAATTACATTTTTCACATGATCTAGATTTACTTGCGAAAAATCAATTGAATTAATTTTAATGCAAAACAACTGAAGTATATGAACGAATATTACGAATCCGGGTCGAAGAAATGAAATGTGCGAAGGCGGCTCCAGAATCGGGAAAATGTTTGGGGGGGGGAAGTTTTGGCGAAAAAATAGTATTTAAGTATCCGGTTTTACTAAATTTAACATTTTTGCAACAATTAAACTAGGTATTTAGTAATAATTTAGCATCTCTTGTCAAAATTGTTATTTTGCAATATTCAACTCGGAGACAAATTGAGGACCCTCCCGGTCCGTACAGCACACGTTTCGAAATTGTTTATAAAATTTTTATTTGTTGCAAAATTGTTAATTCGTAGTTTTCGGTTCTGGGACATCAAGGAACTCTTCCGACTTCAGAATTGCAAAAATTGAACATTGTTTATAAATTTGCAAATATTGCAAATTTTTTATTTTCTCTAAACTGTCTTTAAACGAAATGCAAAATTCCACAATCCGATCGGCGGTATCTCCTTTCATTATCGAGATACGAGTATGTAATTGTTTATAAGAAATTAGTTCGTCATGACAAGTCACATTTGATGAGAGTCAATCTTTTCGCAGTTACCTCACAAATCTGCCCTTCAAGTCGTTTTGCAAACGCAACGTACACTCATTTTCCATCTGACCCTGTCACCACAATGCTATTTGAAACTACCTTCAGAATGTAAGTCGATTGAGGTCATTGCTTATCGAGTCAAAAGCATGGAAACTTAAGTTCTTACGAGTACAATTGTTCCCTAAATACGTAAATGCCAAGAAGGTCATCTTCTGAGATCACACAAATTCTCCGAGCATATAAAAGAATCAGTCGTTTCAACTAGGAACCCGCTACACTATAATAGTCATAACATTCACAAATTCTTTAATTTATTATGTTCTTCAAATGCTCCCGTGTCTGTGGAAAGCAAACACCATACACTACCATTTCAACTAATAATAACCATTCTTAGAATGAATAAGTTTCTTTTTAAATTTGTTGCGCCTTCCTAACGCGTCTCCAAGCCCTTTTGGGGGCATTGGACGCTTAATATAATGCTCTTTGAAATATTTTTTTATTGTAGTCAGTCATTTACTTTAGTTCCTTCGGCCAGAGGCATGTTCATATCTCCTTTTAATCGTTTGTAGAAAATCATTTCAAATTATATTATTAGCAACGGAATTGTAGAGTTTTATTGAATTTGAAATGACTGTTTGGATTATTTGGGATTTAATGAACAAAATATAGCTACCTGAGCTTGACGCTATGAAAAGTAAACGCAAAATGCGACAAGTATCAGTATATTATCAATATTTGTGCAAATGTTATGAATATACAGAAGTTAATAGAATTTCTAAACTAACACATGTATTTAAAGGAATTCACAAATCAAATGCATAGAGACCAAGTAAAAATAAAACCATACACAGTACTGAAGACTACAGAAAAATAACTAAAGTACTGGATGAAAAAGATATGGAATACCACAAATATCAAACAAAATAAAACAGAGTATTCCGTGTAGTACTTCGTTATATTCACTGTCTGTGAACAAAGAAGAAGTCAAAGATGAACGTAAATCTCAGGGCCTTCTTGTTCGTAACATACAGAAAGTGCGATATCGGGTATCCTAGAATATTTTAAACCACCCTTTTTTCCACCTCCACATTATGGAGTTAGAACCACACAAAAACAACAAAGAAATTTACAAAATTGACGAACTTTTGAATGCAAGAATCAAATTTGAACCATAATATAAAAAGAAAACACCAGTTCAATGCCATCGGTGCCAAAAATACGGTCAAACTACTGTAAAGACACGCGTAGATGCGTAAAATGCGGCATTGGGTATTTAACAAATGAATGTCGAATGGATAAATCACAGCCGGGTTTATGCATGCTGAGTTCATGAAACCAGCCAGCAAATTACAAGGGTTGTCTGGTATACCAAAATTATATTAATAAACGAAACAGAGAAAAGTAAGTTATCGCCACCACTTAAAATTAAACTTTGAAATTTTTCAAACTTCTGAGACTTTGACAAAAATTACATCTGCGCCATTCTTTTAAGGTTTTACTGTTCTATTTGTGAAAAAAAGTTAGGAAAATATTTGAGACGGTTTTTGAGAAAATGTTTTCATGTAAAGTGCTTAATTTTTTAGCACAATTTACGGAAGAAAGTTCTTATTTTTCAAACAATTTTAAATTATCTCTTTTAAAGAGCTGATTTTTAGAACAGATTCTGTTTATGGAAAATATTTCTACCTTCAATTTTGTAGTTTTCAAATGTTAATATATAACAATTTTCGAAAATTCAGAGTTTGCTGGAAATGAGACTAACACTCCTTTTTTTCTGCCGAGAAGAAAATTTAAAGAAAAAAATTGGAACCGGTTATTTAGAAAAAAAGCTTAAAATATGTAAAAACTGTCTAAATTCCACACAAAATTTGCGAAAAACTCATATTTTTGATAAATTGTAGTACATGACCTTATTTCAAAATTTGTCTTTAAAGAACACTTTCCATGAAGAAAAAATCTCTAACTTCAATATTGTGGATCCAGGAAAGCACCGAAAACTTTTTGAATATTTTATTTTTCGAAAAATTAGATATTTCAACGAAAATGTGACCTACGCTAATCACTTAAGCGTTCTTCACGCGGTTCGAGGTCAAAGTTACATCAAGATTTTTGGAGCCATTTTTGAGAAAATTTTGAAAATATAGTGGTTCTTCCTAAAGAACTCCCAAAATAAAAGTGTCCGTTTCAAATTCATGGGGCCTTGAGTTCTTTTAAATCGATCAAAGTATACCAATTTTGGAAAAAAAATCGGCACTACGGCTTAGGCACTAGCGTTGACCAGAGACGGACGAACGGTCGGACAGACAGACGCTTTCAAATCGATTTTCTGTCATTTGTCAATCGATTTTCTGTATCAAGGACCCATAAGCATTGTTTCTGATTACACAACGTGTCAGAGGAAGTATTTTCGTATATTCTCGAATACAAACACGATTTACCCACTTTTTCGTTACCAGGACCTGGCAATGAGGTTTTTCTCTCAAAAATTCGCCGGCCCACGATTACAACATTTTCTCTTGTCACGAAGTACGCATGAGAAAGTAAAAATGTGATATAGATGCCAATAGGTAGTAGCTGGGAAGAGGATAGGGAAAAA